>JAADXI010000326.1:0-25817 GCA_023337615.1 Pythium brachiatum | reverse complement strand
GCCGACGCCATGGCGGCTCTTCTCCTTGTCCTTCAGTTCGTCTAAACACAATTACAAAGCCTGTGAGTTTGAGCCAGTAGATGCTCTTGCCACTATCGTACGTACTTCGCTTCGTCTTGACAATCACATCGCGCTTCTCCACGAAGAACACGTTCGCCCGCTTCACACAAGTCGTCTTCACACAGAACTACCACATCAGCCACTCTTCCGTCCTCATCCCCGTACAGCGCCTAGCTAACAGCACAGCCCCCTCTTGATATCCAATACTTACTCTCTTGGGGCGCACGGTGTCCAACTCCGCCATCGCCACCTTGAGCTCCTTGATCTATCGGCAGTCGTCACACAGTCGCGATCAGCCCACGAATGATACCCATACCAATAGACTGAAGCGTACATTCTTGTCCATCTTGGCGGCGACAGCCTCGGCCTGCCACCGCTCCATGCCGTGCGCGGCGCTCTTGATCTCCTCAATCTTGGCCATTTTCACTTGTTTGCCTTTCCGGATTGGAGCGAATGGAGAGCTCCAAAAGTCCTAGAATAGTGAATCAAAATTAAGTGCACCACATTAACATCGACAAGATCAGGGCCCCATGGACATGTGTCGCTTGTCACTGGGCAGCTCCATAATATCCGAACCAGACGCGACACCAAACAAGAATGAGACGTGCGTCGCGAGAGATGACGGAGGAGGACGAGTTCGGCATGAACAAGAGCGGGTCGTTCGAGACGGACCCCATGGAGGTGGAGGTCGACTCGGCTGTAAAAGACCATCCGGACTTCACGTTTCTGACCAAGGAAACGCTGCAGGAGCTGCTCGGGCGACGCGATGACGACGCGATGAGTGCGACGTGGCTCAAGAATCTGCCTGCGGGGAACAGCGATGCGACGCAGTGGACGTTCCTGCAAGTGCACATGCGCCCAGACCGGTCGTGGCTCATCATGCAGGAGCTGGTCGCGACGATTTGCATTGGCCACGGCATGATGCTGGCCGAGGAGACGCCGTCGAGTGTGTTGTTTCGCAAGAAAGTGGGCCAGGATACGATGGCCCACGGCATGATGGACGCAGCGACGTACCAGAACTTGTTTGTGAGCATCAGTGTGCTGCCGTCGAAGCTGCGCGCGATGCATATTGGCTATCTGGTGTCGAATGAGCAGAAACTGCTGGGAGGCATGAAGACCTCCCACTTCAGCAGCGTCTCAACCGACCGCATGAAGGCGCTGAATCGGTCGATGGATAACCTACTTGCAGCACTGCAGTCGACGCTGACAAGCCAGTTCTTGACGGCCAGTTACTTGTACATGACGACACCGGAGAACACGGCGGAGGCGGGAACCACTGGTGATGCGATTGCACTGGACGATGGCTACATCAGTGATGTGCGCAAGATGTTCCTACGGTGAGTTTGCGGATTGCTTGTGAGCAGTGATTCGTGTCGTTGCGCTCACGAAATGGGATTGATGTTGTAGTGAGATGAAAGCGAATATGCGCGAGCTGTGTATCCCACTGGAGGAATACGCGCACAACCAAGAGTACGCGTGTGCGCTGCTGCTCGGACTGCTCGATCCATTGATCAAGAAGTACTCGATCGATCTCAGTGCTTCCACTGCTGATGATGACGCTATGCTTGAAGAAAAGGAGGCGGTTTGCCAGACAAACGGAGCAGCTCCAGCCAGTGCCACGCAAAACGCGGAGCAGAGCAGCAGTGCTGGGAAAGAACCGGCGTCGTCGAATGGCAAGATGTACGGTGAGATCATCACGGACATGGCGCACGAGCTGTGGGTCAAGTACAAGCGCGAGTGCGAGACCAAGGTCAAGCAAAAGATCCAAGAGAAGAAGAGGCAAGTCTCGGCACGAGTGCTGGGCGTGCAGAAGCTGCGGATCCGAGCACTGGAAGCGATCATCAATCAGTAGGTTCTGGCGCCGTCGTCGTTGGATTCTCACTTCACGACACTAAACTAGATACTCTTGCTCTGAATGGCAGCCCAGGAGCGACTTCCACGAATCTCAAGGCTTCGATTCCGGGAATGAGCGAGGACGTGCTGCTGTATGAAGGATCATGTGTCGTCAACAATGTGCCAGTGAAGCTCCACGTCACCTACGGGTTCGTCCACGTTCCTGGGAGTTTGCATACTTGGATTGAGTATTCTAACAGTTGTCTGTACGCTGTAGGTCCATCATTTACCGCACGTTGGTGCCGATTTTCGCGCGTACGACCGTCGTGCCGTTTGCGGACGTCGTCCACGTCGCCCAGTCCACGACACTCGGCATTCGCGTCGTCAACGTGGAGCTCAATGCCACCCACGCCAGAGGCCTGACCATCGCCATGGGGCTGGAAGTCGACTTGCTGTACCAGCTTCTGCTTGAGGTATGTGGTTGATTGTATCGCGGGTGTATGCAAGTCCAGTAACACGTCTCACATGCTGTGTGTGTACCTCTCTCAGATCCTAGACATGCGCAAGCGTGAGCTCACAAACGCTGGCCGTCGCGGCAGCGGCTCGCAATCCAAGCAGCGTTTGTCTGGCACGCACCAGATCGACTCACCCGACTTGGAGACGCTCATTGGCGTGGACGACGAAGAGAAAGAGAATGAAGAGGACGGACGCGAGATCAATGGCGACGACCAGGACGAAGCCGACGAGGAACAAGAGGTCACGCTCAAGAAACTGATGGAAGAAGAGGACCCGTAGGGCTGCAAGCCCTACACTGTGCGTCGCGCAATAGTAATTTATTGAGGAAATCGCATCCATTGTCGTCTGGATCTCGATGTGGGAGCATGGTGAGTGACAGCCGTGGGGTTGAGAAAGAGCTCTACAAGATCTTGGGCGAGTGCTCTGCGTCATCGGATAGTGGCGGGGCGGACGGCAGGTACTCGTACGCTGGTGGACTGAGCTCGTACGCCGGCGGCTGCTCGTAGTCTGGTGGGCCAAGGAACGGCTGCTCCATCTCACTCACCAACATTGTCTTTGGCTTCGTCGTCTTGGTCGGATGGGTTGAGATCGTCGCGTGCGAACTCGTCACGGACTCCAACACAAATTTCTTTTTCTTCTTGGGTGGCTGGCTATTTCCATTCGACGTGTACATGGTGTATGCGTGGCCGTTCGGCGCGTCAGTATCATGCTCTTGAGAGAGTTTGCTGCTCTTGTGCAGCCAGCGGCAGCGGCAGTAGCGACACACGAGATACGAGCCGACCAGAAAGATCAGCACGAGGGAGAGCAGCAGGAAGTCGCCCTGGTGGTGCTGCAGCAACGCGGCGTATTCGGCCTTCTCGCGCGCCACCACGCGCAAGCGGCTTTGCTGTGTGTCTTCTCTAGCGTTCATCGCGGGAAACGCTCCCGCTGTATTAGGCCACGGCGTCGTCATCTTCGCGGAGCTCTTCGTTTTCTTCGGGGCTTTCTGCGCCGTCGACTTCAACACACACGGCTGGTGTATCGAACCTATCTGGTTCTTAACAGACGTACCGTATGTACTCTGAACAGAAGACCCCTCGGCACAAGTTGATGTTCGCTGAAGGGAATCATGCCAGTCAGACCAAGATCCCAAGCAGCATAATCGGTCGACGAGAAGGGTCGCGAAGCACTGCGTTTCTGTGGCCACTAGACGCGCGAACGTCATGGCGAGTACACTGCGGCTCATTGGCGTGGATATCGGCGGCACCAGCGTGAAAGTTGGCGTCGTCACGGGCGACGGACGCGTGCTGGCGCGGTCACAAGCCGCTGTCGATCGAAACGACTCCCCGCAAGACGTCGTAGACAACGCCAAGCGGCAGGCTGATGAGCTGCTGAAGCAGGTACAGTCAAACGCTGTTGTAAGGGAAGTTGTGGTTGAGGTGTGGATCTCTGACGTGTTGGCTGGATCGCTGTAGCTCAACATATCAGTGGATACGATCCACGCTGTTGGTGTTGCCTGTCCGGGACTGATGATGGAACCGGGAATCATCCACGCGGCGACTAGCTTCCCGACGTGGAAGGATGCGCCGCTGCAGGAGCTGTTCAAGTCGGCGTTCCAGAAAGATGCGCTTGTATGTAATGACGCGGACGCTGCGATTCTCGCTGAGCAGTGGGTCGGCACCGCCAAGGACGGCGTGCGCGATTTCATCATGCTGAGTGCGTCTACCAGTCCAATACGGCTCGGTTATGGCGCGATATTATGTGGCTTACGTGGTTGTGTGGTAGCTTTGGGGACGGGCGTGGGCTGTGGGATCATCGTGAACGGCCAGCTTGTGCGCGGAGGCACCAACAACATCGAAGGCGGCCATGTTGTACGTGGTCTTCTGCTAGATTCACTTGAGTTGTGTGTCGTTCCCTCATATGAACTGCTTGTGGTGGTCAGATCGTCGAGCGCAATGGTCGCTTGTGTGCGTGTACTCAGCGGGGGTGCTTGGAAATGTACAGCTCCGCGGGGGCTCTCATCACGGAAGCCCAAGAGCATCTCAGTAACGGTAACCTGCTGAGATGGATACGCGCCGTAGACGGGATAACGACGCTCATGGTGTGTGCTGTTTGTAGGAGCTGACTCGCTGCTGGTGTCGTATCCGTCGGACGAAATCGACGCCAAACTGATATTCAAAGTCGCTGCGGAGGGCGATGCGATGTCGAACCGCCTCATCGAAGAGGTACGCACCTTGCTTAATGCTTGTAACCACAAATTTGACTGGCATGACAATCGACTAGGCGGCCGACTATCTCGGCTTTGCATGCGTCAACTTTTGCCGCATCCTAGATCCGCAGGTGAGTCGCCTCATGATAAGCTCCCCGAGCAGATACGAGATTGACACTGGCGCTCATGGTATTTTGTTCGTGGTTAGATGATCGTTCTGGCAGGCGGCATCGCAGAGGCCGGCGAGATCTTCGTGAATCTCGTCAAGGCGGCCTATACGAAATACGCATGGGCACCATATCCCAACCCAGTACGTAACGTAGTGGTATACTGCGAGTCGACGTGGGTCTTAAGCTTGTATTCATTGCAGGTCCAGATCGAGAAAGCAAGCGCTGGTTACGACGCAGGCATTATCGGAGCCGCTGCGATCGTGCGGCCACAGTAACTTTGAAGACCGACGCACGCTGAGAAGCAAATTCATACTTTCATTGCGTTTAGTTCGAGTGTTCTACACGGCCCCAGGGCTCCACAGCACGCACGAGTTGGAGCCAACGCTGCCGAGCAAGTGGCGTTGAGGGTTCCAAGCGAGATCCGTGAGAGCTCCCTGGTGTCCGCGAGGTAGAACATCCACGAGCTCACCCGTGGCAGCGCGATACATAAGAACCCGGCCGTCTTCCGACCCCGTAGCGACGTACGCACCGTCAGGCGAGTAGGCAGCCCCGAGCTTCTGGCTCGAGTTGAAGTTTCCCACGTGCTTGTTGAAAATGTGCAGCAAATGGCCTTCAAACGCGTCTAAGTGGAGGAACACGCCACGGTTTGTCGTCACGAGCAACTGGTTGCCATCCGGACTGAACTTCAGATCAAGCGCATGGAGCTTTTGGGCGTTCAGGTTCGGCGCTTGCTGCTGCGCCAAAAACGGTTCTAGCACGTGGAGAATCGAGTTGTCGTACAGCGAGAACTTGGCGAATGGCCCTTCCTGGTAGTTGCGTGCATCGTACATGCGGATGAGATGGTCGTCCGTGTACACACCAAACACGACACCTTCAGTATCGTACGCGCCAGAGATATGAGTCACGGGCATGTGGTCCGTTCGGATTAAGGCCTGTAGAGAGTACGACACTATTAGCACTTGGAGAACGGAGATAAATGGATCGAGTGAGCTGCCGTACCGCAGTGTCGGCGCAGCGAACGTCCCAAAGGCGAATCGTTCCATCCAGAGATGCGGACATGAACTCGTCGCTGGACGGGTGCATCATCAGCGAAGTCACCCTACACCACACACAGCATAAGCTCCAGACACTACAGGAGAATGCAAAGCATCATGCACCGACTCACTTGGCGTTGTGTCCCGAGTAGTAGCGCAAGAACTTGTTGTCGAATAGCGAGTGGTAGCGGATGCGGTCTACGTGGGAAGCATGGACGATCCGTTAATCGAGGAGATTCTATAGCGCACATGAACGACTGTAGATCTGTCTACGTACGGTCATTAGCGTCGTTGGACGAAGTGAAGATCACGCAGTCGGGGTGGTGCGTAAAGCGGATGAGGTCGACGCCGTAGCGCTTGGAGAAGATCGTCTTGGTGATGCTGCCATCCACATTTGCACAAAGGTCACCACCCGGGATATGATTCGAGATGATCATACAGCGCAGTACACATACGTTCCACTCAAGCAGTCGATGACGGAGACAACGCCGTCGTTGCGGCTCGTGACGCAGCGCTCGCCCTGCTGGTGGAAACTGATCGACGCCATCGTCGTGTCTTGCTCATCTTCTTCCTGCATAACTCATCGAATTCGCATCAGAATCCACCGCAAATCGTGCGATGACATGTCCAGACAGTGCGCACCTGCGGCTTGAAGTTCTTCACCGGCCCGTAGCGCCGCACAATGTCGTCCGTGATCGCGACGCCCGCCGTTACCGCCGCCATTTTTGCACAAGTTGCTGTTGCCGATCTCGGTTTCCAGCCAACTGAACATCCAATTCGTCGAAATGCAATACATCACAATCATAGGATTATAAAGTGGTATACGAGATCAAAGGATTCTCGTATCTATTCGACCAATACGAATAAGCCATTAAAAACGTTCATGAAGAGTTTCAGATCATATTTGGTAGTGGTCGGATAGCAATTGAAGCCCATGTGGGATTCTTCCCGTATCTTTCACAGCTCGGCTCGGTTTTATTACCGGCTGCGTGTCGGTCGGAGGTGCCACGCCCCCTTCGTTCAGCAGCTCAAAGGGAAAGGGACACCACACCAAGTCGCCCCGCGTGACCACGCGCACATCGCAGGCATTACCATCCACGCGCACGTGCATCCGCTACAGCATTAGCCAGTGCCACAGCAAGCACCATGTCGGGCGGCCACTTGTCGAAGGAGTTCTTCGAGCTGGTCAAGTCCATCGGCGAGTCCAAGTCCAAGCAGGAAGAAGACCGCATTATCATCCATGAGGTCGCGCAGCTCAAGCGCAAGATGAGTGAGGTCACGACCACGACCACGGGCTCGGGAAAAGAGGTGAACAAGAAGAAGAAGGAGTTCCTCATCCGTCTCATGTACGTGGAGATGCTGGGCCACGACGCGTCGTTCGGCTACATCAAGGCCGTGGAGATGACGGCGTCGACCAATCTCATCCAGAAGCGCGTCGGTTATCTGACCTGTTCGCTCGTGCTCTCGCCGACCCACGAGTTCCGCTTCATGATCATCAACCAGCTGCAGCGCGACTTGCAGAGCTCCAACCACTTGGAGGTCTGCGCCGCGCTCACGGCCGTGTGCAAGCTCGTGACTGTCGAGATGATCCCGGCCGTGCAGCCGCTGATCATTGACTTGCTCCATCACGACGCGGAGCTAGTGCGCAAGAAGGCTGTGATGGCGGTACACCGCTTCCACCAGCTCAACCCAGAGTCAGTGCGTGAATGCGGCGACGCGCTGCGCCGCGCATTGTGTGACCGCGACCCGAGTGTCATGGGTGCATCGCTGTGCTGCATCCACGATCTGGCCATCGTGACTCCGACCGACTACAAGGATCTCGTGCCGAGCTTTGTGAGCATTCTCAAGCAGATCACGGAGCACCGCTTGCCGCGTGAGTTCGACTACCACCGAATCCCGGCGCCGTGGATCCAGATGCGATTGCTCAAGCTCTTGGCGTTGCTTGGCCAGGCCGACCAACAGACCAGTGAAGGCATGTACGAAGTGCTCCACGACGTCATGCGCCGTGCGGATACCGGTATCAACGTGGGCTACGCGATCATCTACGAGTGCGTGCGCACGGTCACGACCATCTACCCGAACAGCACGCTGCTGGATGCTGCCGCGGCTAGTATCTCGCGCTTCATTAGCAGTGACAACCACAACTTGAAGTACTTAGGTGTCACGGGCCTCGCGGCAATCGTGAAGGACCACCCGCGCTACGCGGCAGCCCACCAAATGGCCGTCATAGACTGTCTGGAAGATCCGGATGAGACGCTCAAGCGCAAGACGCTGGACTTGCTGTACCGTATGACCAACCCAGTCAACGTCGAGTTTATTTCGGACAAGCTCACACAGTTCTTACGTGAGGCCACGGATGTGTTCTTGCGTACAGAACTCGTGTCGCGTATCACGCAGTGTGCGGAACGCTATGCGCCGAGCAACGCATGGTACATCCAGACCATGACCAACGTGTTCGAGCTTGGCGGTGATCTCGTTCGCCCTGAAGTCGCGCACAACTTGCTGCGTCTGATCGCGGAAGGAAGTGGTGAAGACGAGGACCAAGATATGGAGTTGCGTCGGGACGCTGTGGACACCTACCTTGAGCTGTTTGAACGCCCAGTATTGTCGGACATCTTGGTATGCACCATGTCGTGGGTGCTCGGCGAGTACGGCTACCTGTCGGAGATCATGGAGCTCGACGAGATCTGCGAGCGTCTGTGTGAGTTGATTGAGCGTCCGTTCAACCAGGAGGACGTGACGCGTGGCTACATTCTCAGCGCGGTGACCAAGATCACGGCTCAGATGGGCCACACGAGCGACATTGCGAACTCGGTGATGCACAAGTACAAGTCGAGCCGAAGCACGGATCTCCAGCAGCGATGCTTTGAGTACATCGCCATGACCAAGAACATGGCGCTCATGGCGGAGGTGTACCCTGAAGATGCCAGCTGCGAAGATATCGATGTGGACCCGAACCTTGGCTTCCTGAGTGCATTCGTGGAGCGTGCGGCTGCGCAGGGCGCCGCACTCTACGATCCTCCTGAGGACTCGGACGACGAAGAGAGTTACGACCACAAGAACAAGGATGGCAACCGCCTCAACTTTGAAGCCTACCAGAAGCCAGAGATTCCGTACGCAGTCAAGTTGCCTCCAAACGACCCTATGGCCAACAAGTGGGGTGCTCCTCCACCACAGGCGGTTCCTTACGGTGGCAATGCTCCTGGTGCAAATGGCAGCGCGTGGCAGGGTGGTGCTGGGCCTTCGTCGGGTTTCAACGCTGCGAAGCCGAAGAACGTGTGGGGTCCTTCTGGTATGAACAATGGCAACGAGCCACAGCCAGGTCAGGGTGGTCCAGGTGGTCCAGGCGCCCCTTACGGCCAAGGCTACCCTGGTGCTCCTGGTGCTCCTCCAGCCCCACAAGCTCCATACGGCGGTGGATACGGTGGTCAGCCAGACTATAGCCAGCCTGCCCCATACGCTCAAGAGGTTGCCCAGGACGACGAGGACGGAGAAGAACGCGTAGACGAGCGTCAGATGATGGCCTCGGCTCTCTTCGGTGGTATTCCTGGTGCCCCTGCCCCCGTTGCACGTCGTACAGCCAGTACCGGATCACGATCGTCAGTGACGGGAGGTACCCGCCGAACCAGCGGTGGAGTCCAAGCCCGTGCATCAACTCGACGACCTTCTGGCCGTCAGGACGGTGCCCCTCCTCAGCAACAGCACCAGCAGCCCGTGAACGCTGCGCCTCAGTACCACCAGCAGGGTCCTTCACAGCAGGCGAATGTGGAAGTCGATCTCCTTGGCATCGCGTTTGACTCTCCTGCCCCACCCCAGAACGTCTCGTACCAGCAACACCAGCAGCCAATTGCTGCCGCTGCTGATCCTTTTGGATTCGGAGCGCCAGCTCCCGTGGCTCCTCCTGCGATGGCGCCACCAGCTCAGGCACCTGCCGCGCTTCTCGACCCATTCAACTTGGGCGGTCTGACTGCGAGCGTGAACGGTAAGTGTTCCCCACTGGGCTATTTTCTTCTCGATCTCTGTGAGCTAACCCGTGGGTTCCTGTGTAGAACTGTCTCGTGGTCCTCCTGCGGGCTTCCAGTACAACGGTCGTGCACTTGAGTTGTGGACCATCACGACCCAGGACTTTGGAATGCGATGGGGAACGTGCCCATGTGAGAAGAAGACCAAGGTGAACCCAAGCTCTGTGCGCGCACTGGACGACTTTTCCGGTCGCATGTACCAGTTCTGCGTCCACACCGTCGAGGCCATCCCAGCCAGTACGTATAACTCTCCATGTATCCCTTTCCTGATGATAGACCTGGTACTCATCCTGCTCTTACTTGTCTGTAGCCAACGAGGCGATTGCGGCCGCGCGCCTCGCCAACTCGGAGCACGTCGCGCTGATCCACGTCAAGATCCGCAGCGGCGGCTTCCTCGACCTGACCGTGCGCACGGCCGACATGGGCTTCACGGACCAGCTCCTGGAGGCCATCGCGCAGCGCCTCAAGTAAGCAAAGCTGCAAGTAAGCAGTGGATCTGCTTCATGGATATGAGTGTGCGAACGACAGCGCAACAGCGGCAACGACCGGAGATCCATCCGACGCCCTGCAAGGAAGGTGAAAGAGATGGAGGATTGTGTAGAGGACTACAGTAGTGAGTGAAAATGGACGAATACACTGGACGACTGTTCTGTACTGGACGTGCATACAGTGCAGTCGTCTTGATACGCGTACAGTAGCGCAGTGCAGTGGCCGATGCAGTGCATCCATTCTGGTGGGCTGGATATCCATGGAATGGCTGCCGCCAATATCGCACCCTTTCGCGGTCAGCGGATCCGCATTGCGGACTCTGTCACGCCGAGTTCCAGAAAGTTGACTGTTCCTTCCTGGAATTTCATCTCGAGCTTCCAATCCAACAAACCCGCAAAAACGCCAACAAACCCGTCTACAGTATCTTCGAAACCCGTTTTTCAACCAAAACATTCAAATAGCAAGATGTAGAAAAATGTAAGAAACGGGTGGGTTTGTTTGGAGTTTTGGTGGCCCGGATGTGTGACATCACGGCCCTCTCTCTCTGAACCCAAGTGGGATCGTCGAATGCAGAGTGATGGTCCTCCAGAACTTTCACCGCGTTTTGGCTGGAGCTCTTCCCTCCGCAAGCTCCGCTCTTCGCAACGACGTGTCAACAACAGCGATTTCCCCAACACAAGTAAACCGCTTGCTTCTCCACGCCGTTCGGTTCGCAACTGCGCTTGTGAGGACATCGACTGCTCTTTCTCCCCAACTTTCTGACTGGATCGGAGCTCGTGGCCAATTGAATCGCAGCGTGCCAATGGAGTGGTCATCGCGGCAGACAGGCGACCGAAAAGCAGCAGCACTGTGGGAAGCCGACCAACGCCACCGACTCGGCCCGGCTGCCGCAGCGGCATCAACTGACCGGGACCACCACCCGCACCTTTTGTACCGGGACGCTGTCCTTGCATCTCCATCTCAAGAGACTCTGGACGAACCGGAAGCACACAGGCGCCGTCGCGTGGGAGTCGCCCAAGCCCAAGCTCTCGGAGAAGCGTTCGCCGCTGCCATCGCCTTCGCCTCCTCTAGCAGCGCCCGCGACACGAAGGCGACCGCAGCAACGGAACTGTGGTCACCGCGTGGACTTCGTCGTCGCCCGCACGCCTCGTCGCTCCTGTCGCCCAGCTCCAGTACTCGCACTGGACGAAACCACCAACCCTTGCGAGACGCAAAGCACACCTCGTCGTCTCTCTCTCGGTCGCGACCTCAGCCACTACTGCTACATTCACCACCCCCAACCTCTCCGACCCGCAGTTCATTTGCCAGTCCGCCGCCGTCTGCCACGATGATGGAAGTGAACGTCGTGCCGTCCGTGGTGCTCCACTTCCACGGCTTCCGCAGCTCGCTGCTGTCCAACTTGACAACCGCGTGCTACCGCATTTGCCTCGACATCGTCAAGCGGTCGCTTCAATTCATCGCTGCCTGCATCATGCTCGCTGCTATCGCCGCCGCCATCAAGGCCTTGGTGCTCTCTGTCCTCTACTGGACGTTCCAGGGCGTCACTGTAACCGGAAGCGTGCTCGCGGTCTTTCTCACGACGGAAGCTGTCGCCGTCGTGTGGGGAAACAAACACAGCAACCTCTTCCACGACGACGACTCGGTGGTGTTGTACGCGCAGCCTGTGTCGCCGTCGCTCAAGCCGACGCCGATGGCCGTCGCCGTGCCGACGCTGCCGCGTCTCAACCTGCCGTCGTCCATTGCCGTCGTCCCAGAGATGTCAGAACGCAGTGCGGTCTTGGAGAAGATGCATGAAGGTGAGTTGCAGATGGAGAACTCGTCGCATTTCCTGTTCCCACGACCGGCAGGTCAGCTCCTCGCAACGCGCCGTCGCATTCTCGCAAACCTTCGGGAGCCTGTGAACGTGAATGCCGTGCGTGGTGAGCGCCGCCGCCGTGCTGATGTTGTGCTACACAAGTCCAAGGTCGGCGTCGGAAAGGCGTTCCTGGACCCCATCGTCCAAGCCGCGCGAGCGAACACCAACAAGGTGAAGCCTGTCGACGTGTACATGGTGCGTGTGGACTGCAGTACACCCGATGACAAGCACATGAACCCCGTGGTCATGTGGGATTTCACGGCAACTTTTGAAGACTTCCGGACACTGGAGAAGAATATGCGCACGGAGATGAAGGCCAAGCGTCTCCGCAACATCACTGTACCGCATTTGTCGAGTGGCGCGATCCTGTTTGTGCAGCCTGAGCTCACGCAGGACGTGCTGGCGAAGCGCCGCGAACGCCTGCAGACGTTCGTGGCCGAGCTGTGCAGCGACGCCGTGCTCGCGGACTGCGACGCGATGCGCAAGTTCTGTCAAGCCTTCTAAGAGACCAATACCGAGTGTGTCGACCATTTTCCAGTGGCACGCGTCCGAAATTGAGCGAACGAATAGCTCCGTGGCGCGTGAAGAACACACTGACGGACTGATCCACGCCCACTCCAAGCACAGCCCGCTGCGCGTGGTGCACTGTACACTATGAATTATGCCGTATCCACCGGAAGATACGGCTTCTAAGCACCACGTCGCGCGCGGCTGTGTGTGGGTGTGGAGGCCTCTCCAAGCACAAGTCCTCGTAATTATCCGAAGCCGTGCCGTACTCGTAGCGTTTCGATGTCCACGCAGCGCACCCTCCTCCCTCATTCACTGAGGCCGGAGGCACCGCTGCGTTCTCCACCTATGCATCAACAGAAAGAAAAGCTCCCCCATGTCATCCCCCTCTTGCTGTGTTTCCATTTTCCACGACTGTCTCATTCGCACGGAGACAATGGTGTCGCAGATCTATGGGGACACCTTCGCAGATTACACCACGCGCCTCTCACCTAAAGGGCGGCCTTTCATACTGTACGTACAGTATGGTCAACATTGAAGTAGCAGCCGTGGAGTATGAGGCTGCATGCGTCGCTATTTTGATTAGCCTCCGTGGACCGGTGCAGTGGTCGTTCATGTTCATCTCGTCAGCCATCCTCACTTCTGTGTGTGCATGTTGCAGTTCGGTTCCATACAAAACGCAATATGTTTTAAATTTCCTCTTTCTTCCAATGTTGAACTTGGTATGAGATCTTGGAGGCAATTCCGCGGGGTGGCGTCCCATGATGACGAGAAGGAAGATGGGGACGATGGAAGGGACGAACACTGGACGCAACAGGCAGCCAACAGGCAGCTGCAGCGCGAAGAAGCCTGTGTCGACACAACGGCGGTCATGGGGGCGCCACTCGCTGGTGTCTCTTCGATTGAATCGCTCACTGAGCACGGTCATGTGTGCCCACTGGGGACCCAACTCAACTCACCCAGCGGTCGCCATCTCATTTGGCACGTGAATCCAGTCGCGAATATTTGATATCAGAGACAGGAAGACGCCGTGGACGACGAGCTGCGGCCGACACAGCTACTTCCGAATAGCTGTACACATGCACAGGACGATGCTGGTGCGGAGGAGACGGAGATGGAGATGGCGGTGGCTGCTGGTGGCGACTGTGCTGGTGGCGATGGCGCCGTCACTGGCGCGTGGCACGCGACTCACCAGCAGCAGTGCGAGTGGGAGTATGGAGGACGAACAGGTCGCGTGCGTGGACGTCGACTGTCTGCGCATGCACCGCATGACTGTGGCTTGTGCGCCACTAGGGACGCGGTCATTGAAGTCAGTGGCCGCATGCGGGAAGTGTCTGCCGGGTTTTATCGAAGATTGCGCCAGCGAAGAACACGCGGGAGATGCGCTGCAGTTGCCATGCGAGCCAGCAGGACCATGTACGTAGTGTACATATATAATACGCAGCATGGCTTGGAGAATCACTTCGCGATTCACGGCCGAAGAAGCACAAAACGAAGAGAGAGAGAGAGAGCTAATATGGCGTTTGTTGCAGCAGCAAATAGCGTGGGAGCGCTGCATGATGACGAGGATTCGGAGGAAGAAGAAGAGCGTCACGAGCACCACGGAGGAATGGGGATGCAAGGCATACTGGGGACAGCAGTGGGCTCCGTCGTGGTGGGGCTCATGTGTCTCGTGACGTGGCGCGGATGGATGGACTGCTGCTCTCGAGCCAAGCGCCGCGAGAAGAATCGCGCGGATATGTGCCCCACGTAAGCCAGCACCACTTGTTGATGATGGAGAAGGCGTCCGACTGACAATTGTGGTGCGGTTTATAGGACGGATCAGTGGCGCTGTTCGATTTGCTTGCATGAGAACTCGGGTCTTCGTGCGTATTGCGTGCTGTGCAAGACAGAAACCCGGCACCAACGTTCCGAGCGTAATGCCGTCGCCATCAGTATCGACGCTGGCAATTCAGATGGGTATTCACTTGCTGAAACACCGCGTGGGCGTGCTGCTGCGTTGGTTTCTGGAAGGTTCAAGTGTCCGACGGATGACCAAGTCACGGCTGTGGAGCGCTTGGAGTGGAAGCGGAGTGTGGCCAAGGACGGCACGTTGCGATGGGTGCGTAATTGGTTGGTATTTCTGTGCGCTCCGTGGTCTCCGGTATTGATGTGGGTGGTTGAAACATTCTTGCAGAGACGCTATCATGCTGCTGATGTGCGTCGATGTCCTCGGCTCCAAGGCACGTTCGTTCGCGAGGAAAATGAGGTCTTTTGTGCAGCTTCCCAGAAGTCAGACCACGTAGCTTCTGCGTCGACTGCAGGTTTCTTTGTGACAATGGCCATCCAGGCAGTGATGACGTGGTTTCCAGTCGGTGCGCTGCATATCTGATACCGTGAAGCCATGTAATCTTCTGAGCTGCTCACCGTGTGGTTCTATCTCGAGTAGACGCGGCTACTTTCCATCAAGAGTACAAGCAATGGCGGAAACTTCCGGTAGGTTTCAAAGGAATCGTGTCCATTGAGAATGCTGTGAAGCTCAATATGTGTTGATGTTGCCTGCAGACTGTCGCCTCGCTTCCGTTTGACGAACGCCTGCGATGGCTGTACCAAGAGCTTCTCAAGTTGCGGTATAGCGGCAGCGACAAGTACACAATCCGTAAGCAGAACTACTCAACTCTGGCGAGCCCTTCACTTTATTAGGATGCGAGGCTCACTCACACCTTTTGATACTCCTCAGATGTCCATCGCGAGCAGATACTGAAGCAGACAGCGCTCTTCTTCCAATCAGCACCTTCATCAACATTACGCCGCCAATTTCGCGTGGATTTCATGAACGAAGCAGGCGTCGACGGCGGCGGCATTTTACGCGAGTGGCTCCACTTGGTCTGTAAAGAGCTGTTTTCCGAGTCTATGGGACTGTTCAAGAAGGTGGATTCCAGTGTGGACAGTGGCTACTGGATCCATCGCACCGATGTGAGCGTCAAAAGGAAACGATGTGAGCTTCAGGTATGTTCTGAGGCCGCTGTTGATGATCCACAGTATTTTGCGATTTAGAAGAGTACTGAAGTATCTGACGGATTGCCTTGATTGTAGATGTTCAAATTTTTCGGCATGCTGCTCGCGAAGGCTCTACTAGAAGGTCTCGTCCTGAACGTACGGCTCTCGGCCCCGTTACTCAAGCACTTGCTCCGTATTCCCCTTTCGCGAGAAGACTTGAAGTTTTTCGACGAACAAATCTACTCAAGCACGTCATTTATCCTCGAGAATAGTCGCGTGGACCAACTCAGCCTCACATTCAACATCGCGGGCCAAGATCTGATCTCACACGGCTCCCAGATCCCAGTGACGGACACGAACAAGCATTTATACGTCGACCACGTTGTCCGCCATTATTTATTCGACAGTGTCGAGCCCGAGCTACGAAGCATCACCAAAGGCTTCCGTAGCATCCTCCCCGACAAGTTACTTCACATATTTGACTTCAAAGAGCTCGACTTGGTGCTTTCTGGACTCGCCGAGATTGACGCGCTGGATTGGCGAGCTCACACGGCTGTTGGCAGCTTGGGCCATGACTTGCGTCAAGAAGAGCGTGTGATCGACTGGTTTTGGGAGATCGTCGAAGCCATGGACCAACACCACCGAGGTCGATTGCTCCAGTATGTGACAGGGTCAAGTGGTGTACCAGTGGAAGGCTTTGGAGCTTTGATGAGCACCGATGGAAGGCTGCAACCGTTCACGATTCAACTCGTGCCGGACACATCGAAGCCGTACACCATCCTTCCGTACGCCAGCACGTGCTACAACAGGTACGATCAGGGAAGTGATTTGTGGCTGTTGGGATCAGAACTCATCGTGTTACGTTTCTTTCATGCTAGGTTGGATCTACCGGTCTACAAAGAGAAGCAAGATCTACAGCATGTGCTGGACATGGTAAGGTAGGCGAGAATGGCATGATGTAAGGACTGGTGACTGAGTTTTCGTGGTGATTTCAGCTCGTCACTATCGACGTGACAGGATTCAATCGACGCTGAGAAGTACACTCTTCATTAGGACGACTCAACTCGTCTCACTCTACATCATGCGCTTGCATGGCGCTATCGCTACTGCTGGTGTCGCTATTCGTCATGCTCGCCGGAGAACTCTCCGCACCAGCGTCCATCTCTCCAAGCACCTCACGCAGCACCTCAAGCGCTGGCCCGTTCTCGTTCTTCTCTGCGATCATGCGTGGGGTGCGTCCATTGGCGTCGCCTTGGCTGACGTCAGCTCCATTCGCGAGCAGCAAACGGATCATCTCGAGGCGGTTCGCCGGAGAGACTTCCTCCCGTCGCATTTGGACGGCCCAGTGGAGTGGCGTGAAGCCCAATCGGTCTTTCGCATTCGGGTCGGCTTTGTGCTCGAGCAGTGTCTTCGCCAGCGTGCACATGGCTTGCTGAGCACAGATGTGAAGCGCCGTGGACCCATCACTTCCTCGCGAATTGGGATGCGTCCCACGACCCAAGATCTGACGCACGCGGGCGATGTCGTGGTTGCGAGTCGCGTCTCGGAGCTCCTCGCCATCTACACATAGGAACAACCATCAGTCAGTACAATAGATCCATCAGTTGTAGCATAATGATGCAAAGCGTACCGTGGCGTGGCACACGGCAGAAGAGTGAAATGCCGTACACGACACACACGATCAGAGCCAGCGTCACCTCCAGTGGTAATCGCACGTAGGCAAAAGTACTT
This sequence comes from Pythium brachiatum, assembly GCA_023337615.1. Classification (NCBI taxonomy): domain Eukaryota; phylum Oomycota; class Peronosporomycetes; order Pythiales; family Pythiaceae; genus Pythium; species Pythium brachiatum. Next base: position 8,433 of record JAADXI010000326.1, on the reverse strand, counting down.
GGGTCGTCGGTCTTGAGCCACCACGCGTTCCACTTGATGTCGTACATGATCGCTCGCAGCTTGTGGTCATCTAGGAATGACTTGTCGTTCAGGAACTCGACGTACGCGGCCAAGCGACTGAGATCGCTCTTCATGAATGGATTGCGGAACACTTGAATGGCCTCGGCCACGCCGACCATGGACGCGTACAGCGGCACACCGACGATACGGAAGAGCCTCCCACGTACAGCCAACGGCAGCGGCAGCACGTACTTCCATGCGCCTGAGTGGAGCACGACCAGATCATGGTAGATCGCGGCGAAGAACGCGACCGTGATGCTCGTGTAAAACAGTGGGAAGAAGAAGCTGTGCGGGAAGTTGGCCGGGTAGCGCCGAATCGAATACTGCGTCGCGCCGACGATGTACTGCAGCACGAGGATCCGCGCGTAGCCGTAGACGGAGCAAAGACACAGTAGCACGGTCCAGAGCTTCACAGGATGGTGCAGGATCAGCTTGAGCATGCGCCGCATCGCTGCCTGGTGATCTTTTTCCGCAAGTAGCTGTTCGTTTCGAGCGGCCAATATGAGACCACAATGAGACTACTGCGCTCACACTGACGCTATGTGTGTGGCTTCGGGTCTCGTAGGTGTGGCGCTGTGGTGTCTTGGAGCTTATCAAAGAGGCTTTGGTCGTCTATGCCGCCCTGCTGGTGACGTCTCTATCTGTCCGTGGCGCCATGCGCTATTGAGGAGCTCTGTGGAGCTTCAAGTTGGTGAGGACAATTCAGCAAATTACCTAAATAGCCCATACTGATACAAACCTGTTCTCTAGATAAGAACCTAGCGAACCTAAGAGTTCAGCTGTGCCGTTTTGCGTGTGGCATCACTAAGTGCGGTTTCCCTGTGGAGGGAGTGCATTCCCAACGCCTGGAGTGAGTATCGGCGCCAATAGGATCACGACGCCATCTCCATTGCTCTCTTTCTTCCTCTGCGTGTATCTCCATCATGGCAGACGTCGCGAAGCAGCCAAGCAGTAGCGAGAGCCGACGGCCTGCGTCGTCCTCATCCTCGTCCTCGCGGCCGTCGGGCTCTTCCTCGAGCAGCAGCAAACCATTAAGCAGCAGCGAACAACGGGCTCGTGAAGAAGAGAAGCGCCGCCGCGCGCCGCCAGGAAAAGACGCGACGCCTGAAGAGCGAGCGCAGTATGAGATCGAGCGCAAGAAGATCCAGAAGTACAAGGAGGACAAGCTCAAGGCACGTCGCGACCACACGCGCATGATCCTCGAGAGTCACGCACAGGCCAAGCGACGCGCGCTTCTGGGCAAGCAGTCTGAGTTCCTGGCCAACTTGGAGTTCCGCAACGTGTTGCCAGACTTGCCGTTCGATACCAAGTTCCTCCAGTACCCGCACGAGCCAGACAGGTGCGTCTATGATTGATTCTTGGAGGCAGTGATGCTGTTTTTGTGGGTGGTTTTGATTGATCTGTTTGATGTTATGGCGGCTGCAGACTCGTCAAGTACAAGCCGAACACGCTGGAAGTGGACTATACGTACGAAGTCCACGAAGAGACCAACCTCGGACTGGATATTGACCTCATCGATCCGGCCAAGTATGAAGGTTGGTGGCAATTAGCAGCGCTGCACACGTTTCTATTGCTGAAGCCGTTGATCTAATGGTTGTTTGTATGTGATATGATGCAGTTCCAGAGAACCCAGGCCCATTGGAGATCGGTGACGAGAAGGTGCTGATGATGAAGGAGGTGAGCCGCAACGCCAAGGCCAAACTGCGGCCGAGCGTCACGTGGTTACGTCGTACCGAGTACATGGGCACGGATTTGTCCGAGATGACCCACAAGTTCCGCAGCGAAATCGAGATCCAGGAGGCTCTGCGCGAAGGCACCGAGAACGCGCTGGCCGAAGTCGTGGCCCACACGCTCGAGGACCGTGCCGAGGCGTCGTTCCGCGATATCGCCAACTCGAAGACGCTCATCCACCCGTCGAAGAAGAGCCTCAAGGCCGCCAAGGTCTGGGACGTCTTCCCGGATCAGCTGCTCGCGCCGAACAAGTACGCCGTCCTGTCGTACGATCTGCTGCCGTCCCAGGATATCAAGGGCAAGAACGTCATCGACCGCGAAAATCGTGCGCTGGTGTGCGGCGTCGGGCCTCGAAAAGATGTCGTACATGGCTCAGTATTGCTGCCCAACGCGCGCGATGAGGAGGAGGTACAGTGCCCCGTTACTATGTGTCGTCTTGGAACGAGCTGTATAGCTGACTTCCATGTATGTGCTTTCAACGTTGCAGAAGGATTCCGAAGAGATCGCTACCGAGAAGTTCGGCTACTACCGCGACTACCAAATGTCCATCGACGCGTTCGACGTGAGTTCCATCTCACGAATTTGTTTTCTGGTTGATGACCAGCCAAGAGCTGACTGGTATAAGTTGTGTGTTCTTTTTGCCTGGACAGCGAGCTCGCGAAGACTCTCAACACGTCATTTTCGTGCTGGACCCCAAGTCGAATTCGTTCACGTACGCTGACATCCAGCACCGTATCCAGTTGCGCAAGACCAAGATCTCGAGCGAAGACAAGCGTCGTCGCGGTGCGATCGTCCATCGCCGTCCATTTTCAGAGGGTGAAGTAGAGCGCCACAACGCCGTGCGGTTTGAGTATGGCGGTCTCTACGATGAATCGCTCGACGATGCAGAAGTGGTTCGTCAGTATAAACGCCAACGCGGTGGTGAGGAGAGCAAGTCGAACGATGACGAGCCGTCCGCACCGACTGGAAATGGTGCAAGCAGTCCAGCGATCAGCAGCGGCTCGGACAGCGACTGAAGAGCTCCGTAAATTGACGACCACGTCAGACATTGCAGGTTCTGTACTGTACAGCGCGACGCTTTGAATACATCATTTGCATCTCTCCACGGTGTATACAAACCAGAACGGAACTTCCGTTTTCCGTCGTCTGGGATCCCACCATCGATGTACCGTACTCTTGCACACTCAGCGTTGAGCTGTACAGTACAGCAGCACTGTAAGATTCTCCATGTTGCGGTAACTATTAAAGGTGAAGGTGATGGAAGGAAGCTCGCAACAGGCGTTGGTCCAGATTCCTTGGACACAAAGGAGACGGCGCGCTGCTGGAGAACCTCGAAGATTCCCACTTCCTCAACGAATCCTACACCAACATTCCATTCCCAAACCATGCACATGATGCAGCGCAGGCAGATGGAGGCAACAGCAGTCCGTCCATTGGCCATGGATTGCGTGGCAGGAGGAATTAATTCTTTCAAGTGGATGCAGGGACTTTTGTCACAAGTAAGTGGATTGGCTCAATTCACTTGCAAGTAGATGACAGTGAAAATTTAGTGACCGTTCCGGAGCTCTCGCTCCGGCATGTAGCGCTCGCGCCCGCTCCGCTTCGCTGCGCTAGAGCGCTCCGGAGATAGCGCCCTCCGCTTCGCTGCGGGGCTATCGGCCTTCAGATCATGAATTCTGGTGAGTGTGGGGTCGCAATCGATCATGCTCCGGGGGGGGTTCCCTACCCCCCCTACGCATGGGCTCTTGCTCCTAGCAAAAGTATAGTCATTATTACGGGGGCGACTGTCATCCACTTGCAAGTGGATGGAGCCAATCCACTTACTTGTGACAAAAGTGCTTCCATCCACTTGAAATAATTAATTCCTCGCGTGGCATGCAAGAGCTGGCCATGCAGACAGCTATTCCGCCGCGCCAAGTCCACGAAATTCGAAAGAGTGCGCTGATTGGCCAACTCCACCAGCCAATCAGAGACGTCCATTCGCCCTTTTCGACTCGAATCCGTGTCACAGACTGCTCGCTGATTGGCTAATTTTGCATTCGCGATTCGAGAATCTGAGATTCTGGCGCGCTTCGAATCCCGCGAAGCCTTTGCGTCACGCCAATCACTGGTGTCGTGTACAATACGGAACGCACGGTACGAGATGAACTGCAGCGTAGTCGTGCAGACTTGGAGATCACGCGATACGCTGCCGTTGACGAGAGAGCAGTGAAGCTGCCTGGAGTGAAGAGATCATTCCACAATATCCCGACCTCACCACAGCTCCCCCCCCCGACCAGTGTAGCAGTCGCAGCAGCCCACAGAGCACCATGGCACCGAACGTGAGCACTATCCAGCAGCAGCAGCAACCACAGCACCACAGCAAGAATCAGTATGCGCAGAGCAACCAGACCCAGGAGCTGCCTGTGTCGCTGGATACGGTCAACTCACCTGCGATCGAGCCGTTTGTGAACGAGCCACACAACTTCACGCCGACGGACGCTGGCGCGTACGTGCTCGGCGATACAACGCCGTTCCTCCCAATAACCCACCTGGATATCCGTCCGCCAGCGCACGTGTACACATCCAACTTCGAGAAGATCCCGTTCGTTCCAGGCGAGACCAAGCCCGAGTCGTTCGCGGTGACCGAGCCATTCGGTCTGCTCTCGGACGAAGGCGTCGCGGCGTTCCGCGATATCATCGAGCAGCACAAGAGCGACCCACGCATCGCACAGAGCGATGAGCGTGTCGCGCTCATGCTGCGCGGCCTGGGCTTTGTGTCTCCGTTCGTGAACGGCCTTTCGATCTCTACGATCGTCTCGCAGCTCGCCAGCGACCTGAGCGGCACCCCTCTGACCACCCACACGATGACTTCGACCCACGGTCACATCAACGTCGGCGCCGCCACAGGTCGCGTGGTCGACCCATGGCACTTGGATTCCGTGGACTATGTCATGGTGGTCATGCTCACAGACCCTTCCACCTACGAGGGTGGTGCCTTGGAGGTCGTCAAGCGTGCGACAGCGGATGAAGCACGCGCGTTGGTTGAGCAGGGGCCTCTGGCCGATGAGGACGTGCTCCGCGTGCGGTTCAAGCGTGCTGGTGATGCTATTCTGCTGCTCGGTACAACGCACCTGCACCGTGTGAGTGCTGTGCTGCCTGGAGGCGCGCCACGCCTCTCGGCTGTGCTTCCATTCATCACCCGCCAATTGCCATCCAAAGACCTGACGCGGTACGGCACGTTCAAGCGCAAGGACCGCTTCGCTGCGGTGGAGTACGGCCGCCACAAGTCCTGGCGAGCACAGGGCTTTTTGGACCACGCCAAGTCGCTGTCGTTTGAGAAGGCCACGGCTGAGGATGTGATCCGCGATCTGCTTCTCGCGCGGAATGAACTGGACCACGCGATTCGCGTGCTCGCGGGACAGGAAGATGATGAGATGCCGTTCTTTGACGAAGCGTCCGGCAAGTTCATCAAGCGCAAGTGAGCGCGAGGGGAGAGCGAGTGGTTTGTTTTATTTAGGCTGTGCGATTGGCACATGAAAATAATTGAATGTATGATGATTTGAACTGAATGATAGTAGTATCAAAGGAGAACGATGCAATTGATTCACATCCACACGCACTTTGTTTCAAGAAGAGCAACGAGTACTGCACAATACACGAGCTGATAAAGCTGCTGCCTACACCTCATCCCCTCCCTCCTCCTCAGCTTCAGACTCCTCATCTTGAGCTTCAGCCTCCTCCTCTTCTTGGGCTTCAGCCTCCTCCTCCTCTTGAGCTTCAGCCTCCTCCTCTTCTTGGGCTTGGGCTTCGTCCACCTGCTCTTGGCCTTGCTGTTCATCCTCGTCATCTTGGTCGTGGTGCACTTGATACGGCATGACAATATCAATGAGACGATAGCGGGGGCGAGGTACGAACTGGAAAATGCTGGAGACCACTGCCGAGTCGAGCTGCTGCAGTGCCCATCGCAGGCCGCTGCTCGCGTGACTGTCCTGCCCCCAAGCCACGCTCAAGAACGCCGCCTTCTCGCGAGGACCTAATACATTGCGGTCTTCTGGAACCACGACATTGTGGTGGTGGGCAAACTCCCGCGTTATCTCGGGAACACGCTCGGGTGTAGACGTCGCAACGGGCAGGTGCAGCTTCAGGAACTTGAGATGCGTGTTGCTCTCAAGCAACGCAAGAGCCACAGCATGCATGTCACTGTCGACGATGTCTCGCCCATCCGACATGTTGTTGGTTTCTACACTGAACACTTCCAACTGCTTCGCCATGGCATGTGAGCTGTCGGCCAGAGCGCGCAGCAACTCCACAATGTCGGGGAACGACTCGTACGCCATGAAGTCGAACAGCAGCGAGACGCGCGTGAGCTTGGGGCAGAGGCCGCGGGCAAAGATCTCAGTCAAGCGTGCAAGTCTTGCTGGGATGCCGATATCAAAGCGGATCTCGAGCTTGGTCAAGTTGGGGCACGCGGTGAAGATCGCTGGACACCACGTGTCCCCGGGCCCTCTGGTGTCTGCTATACAGAGACGATGGACACGGTGGCCGACGAGTTGGATCAACGCTAGCGCGCCTTTGCGGCTGCTCGCATCGACTGCATTGACGCTCAAATTCAATGGGGACTGGTGTTCCAATAGCAACTTGAACACAGTTGAGCCCAATGGTGTTGCTGTGACGACAGCATCAGTGGTGTGGATCCAGCCACACCCCCAGCCTGGAACCAGTACCACCCACCACTCACCGTCGCGCTTCAACACGCGCAGGTCTTGTAGTGGCAATCCACCGGAGATAGCCACGGCAGCTTCATTAGCCGCTGTGGGATCGTACAGCGACACCTTAGTGGTCGAGATGCTGTGGCTCTTGAAGTCTTCAATGCTCTGCTGATCGTCCTCATACAAAACCAGGAGCGGATCTCGAGCAGTGATGACCTCTTGCATCCACTGCACATCTTGACTTGTGAGTCGTCCGCAATGGAGTTTTGTGGGCATCTCACTCTGCGCTCGTGCACAGAGCATCGCGTACGCAAACCATTGGACGGTGCGTCGGCGTTCACGAGTGTCCAACTCGGCATCATCGGCTCGAGAAAACGGGCAAAAATCCACGCTCTCTACGCTTGAGCCAGCCACCGCACTCCACAGCGGCACCGCCATCGTGGGGCTGAATACATCCACATGCGTCACGCCTTGGGTTCTACTTCCTGGGGGTGGAGACAGCAGCGTATGGAGCGCTTGGACCATAAACACAGTGTTGTCTGGTGAGAGCTGGACGTCCAGCCGAGGCAGCGCGGCGGTGCCGAGCCCGAAGCCAAACATCGCCAGTGTGTGGCGCAAGAACCGTTCGTCTGCGCGTGTAAACACGTTGCGGTCGTTGATCATCTCTTTGAATCGGCTTCGAAGCCTCGCTAGCCGGCAGCTGCCACGAATCGCACTGTGGAAGGCAGCAAACTCCACGATGGATGGGAGCGTCTCGCCAAAACGGAACAACGTCTGGAGGTGCATGCGCAGACGCACGGGGATGACCACTGGCGTGAGCAGACAGGCCTCCAGTACAGCACGAGCACACTCAAAAGCTCGCGCTATCTCATCTTTCTCGTCTTGCTCGTGAGCTAGATACGCTCGCATGAAAGTTACGTCCGCCTGGTCGGTGCACACGAGATCGTAGCCGCTGACTGTTCGGTCTGTATTCGTGTGAAGCACAGAAGCCCACAGGCGCGTGCGTTGAAGAGGATGGGGATCCGCATCTACGAGCTGCTGGATGACGTCACGCCAGCCGTGCTGGTCCACAAACGCCAACAGCACGAGTAGCTCCATGGCTTCAAACCGGCGCTTTAGTTGCAAGGGCGAGGCTTCCCGGGAGACTCCCCACGCGAGCCACAGAGGCGCGTCATCATCCAGAGCAGAGACGTAGTCGTGTCGATCTGCCTCGGGCTTGAGCTGCATCTCCACTAGCGTCGGCAGCCACGGCTGGAGAAGCGACGCATGCGATGCGGAGGGCATGTTCGTTCGCATGGGCCTTTCCACGTGTGGAGCTTCGAAGAGAGAGGAACAAGCGACAGGTCACGGATATGACGTTTATTCTCAGTCTAAAAATGATGGAGACGAAGTTATTCCGACGAGTTGGGCCCGATTTGCCGTTACATGGGATGTGAGCTCAGATTTAGAAAAACCTAATCAGGCTCAACCTCAATTTTTGACATGGCTGCATCTTCTCACACGTCACAGGTTTCCGCCTCGACTTGACAGTCAGAAACTCTGGCGATGAAACAACAGCCAAACTGCTGCACGTATCACATCCGGATCATACCGTAACCGGATAGGAAGAAGACATCGGAAGAAAAACGAAAGCAGTATGAGTTACGAGTTACGAGTTACGAGTTACGAGTGGACGAGTGGACGAGACGCCACATTCGAAACGCTATGAAGATGACAGTGAGAGCGGAGGAGGAGACATAAAGCGACGTGGCGCGGGCAGCAGGCAGCGGCTAGTAGTCCGAGTCCGAGTACGAGTCGTAGCCCTTGTTGCCGTGGCCCTTGCTGTAGCCACCGTAGCCCTTGTTGCTGTATCCCTTGTTGTAGCCGCCGTAGCCCTTGCTGCTGCCATAGCTCTTGCCGTAGTTGTCGTAGCCGTACACGTTCTTGCCGTAGCTGTTGTAGCCGTCGTAGT
>JAADXI010000325.1:0-25837 GCA_023337615.1 Pythium brachiatum | reverse complement strand
GTCAGCAAACGCGTGGTCTCTTGACGTGGACTACCTCCCTGACCATCACAGCCCCATCAGCACCATCCAACGTGTTCTTACCTTGTCCGTAGGCGGCGCGTATCGACACCACCAGCAGCACGACGCAGAGTCGGCGGCTTCGCTTCATGGCGCTGTGTGAAAACAGTAGATCCGCGTACCGAACGCTCCGCTTCCGCAATGCGTCTCGCGCGCATGGCGCCAAAGCAACCACGCACACAAGCACATCGGCCACCTCCATCACTATCGCATCGCACGCATCGCATGCGTGGGGCCAGAGAAACTAGGACGGTGCGCGGCCAGCGCTGGCCACTTCAACAGCTATTCCCGGCACCCCACCTACTTTTGGAATCCATCTTCCTGGCAGATTCCTCCAAACGCACTTACCACTAAGTTCGATTCAGTTAAGTTCGCTTCCAGTATCCACTCCTAAATACAGCGCCCTCCTGCCTTTTTGAATTTTGAACTGGCCCCATCCACAGTCAACCCTTCTTTGAAAAAGGCGCGGTCCCGGGTTTAGACGTCAGACCGCCAGACCCGGCCTCGTTACTCCCCAGCACACCCGCGACCAAGAAGCTTCCTCCGGATCCAGAAGCTCAACAGGAAAGGCGGCACCTCCATCTCTCCATCTTTCTATCTCTGTCTCTGCAGCGCACGCGACGATCCAATGCGTCGCACCACGCTCGGCCCCATCTCATCCTCGCAGCTCAACTCGCGGTCGACAGTCATGGGCCTGCCCAGCGCCAGCGGCCGCATCTCGGTCGGCGCCACCAAGCCTCCGGTGCGCCAGTCCATCGGCCCCTCCACCACGCGACGCGTGTCCACTGCCGCGTCAGGCGCTAGTGCTGCGGGAGGCCGCTTGCCCCCACAGGCGCCGCCGCGCAACTCGATCTCGCGCCAGTCGGTGGGTGCCATGCCGCCCAGCGGTCGCCGCAGCAGCACGTACGGCAGCGGACGCATGTCCATGGCCACGTCCCGCGGCACGCGCATGGACCCACGACCACTGACCGACAAGACGTTCATGAACGGCTGCATCCAGGCGCTGATCGAGTTCCTGGGCGAGCGCAACTACGACCACGTGCTGTCGCCCAAGATCCTCAAGGGCCCGTCCAAGAAGGACTTCACCAACATCATCCAGTTCCTGTTCCGCCAGATCGACCCGACATTTGAGTTCGGCCTCAAGTTCGAAGAGGACGTGGCCGCGCAGTTCAAGACGCTGCGGTACCCGTTCGGCATCAGCAAGACGGCGCTCGTGGCTGTGGGCAGTCCCCACACGTGGCCGGCGCTGCTCGGCTCCATCGCCTGGGTGATTGAGCTGCTCAGCGTACGTCTTGCGATTGATCCATTAGATATGAGGAATGGCTTTGTTGCGGGTGACTGACGAGACGTGTTTGTTGTGTAGTATGATGAGGTCGTGCTGGGCGAGAACGGCGGCTTCGAGTCAGAAAGTGTGGACAAGAGCTTCTTCGAGTACCTGGGCAACGCCTACCGTACGTTCTTGGCTGGTGACGACGAGCAGTACAACTACATGGAGCAGCAGGAGGCCAGCAAGTACGACACGCAGAACCAAGTGATCCGTGATGAGTGCGCCGACTTGGAGCGAGCCAACGCAGAGCTCCGCCAGCGTATCGAGCAGGCTAAGAACGCCAAGGTGAGTTGCTTAGACACAAGACAATGGACCCAGGAGTCGGAAGGACCGAGTGACTGACGGATTGGGAATTGTTGTGTGGTGTTCTGTAGTCGTCGTTGCCAACGCTCAATGCGAAGAAGGCGGATCTGACCAGCGACTTGGAAAAGTTCAAGAAGCTCGTGTTGCAACTGGAGACGCACCAGACGCAGCTCATCCAGAAGATCCAGGAGCGCGAAGAGGAGCGCGGCAACAAAGGTACGGGAGGTCCTACTGACGTGTCGACTATAGGAGGTGGGTGCTGATGAAAATGGTCCCTGTTGCTCACAGAGAGCGAGCTGGCGTCGCGCCACACTGAGATCCGCAACTTGCAGATCCGAATCGAGAACCAGGAGCTGTCGGCGGAAGACGTCCAGCAGATCTCCAAGGAGCGCCAGCGACTAAACGAGCAGTGCCAGCAAGCCGCGCAGCGCCAGAAGGACATCCAGAACAACATTTGGCGACAGGAGACGTTCATCGCCGAGCAAATGGACAAGCTCGAGTCCCACGTCCAGCAGTACTCGGTGACTGCCACGAGAATGAAGCTTCTTCCGAACCTGGCGAAGAACGCGCACGGAGTCGACTACGAGATCGAGATCGACGCCCACACTGGTGGTGTGGAGGCAGCGCAGCAGCTGAGTCTGTATCTGAAGCAGAACATTCGACCGGCATTGGCCAGATTCAAGAAGAACCGGCAAGACCGGACACAGATCGCGCTTGACGAAGTGCTCCAACTCCAAGCCGACGTGGAGAAGAGCAGGGAACTGCTCAAGGTGGAGTACGACGAAGAGCAGGTGATGGAGTCCAGGGTCCGCAAGCTGGAAGAGACGATTCGTCGGGAGAAGGAGGTCCGTGAAGGCTCTATAAACCAGAAGCTATCGACGGCGGAAGATGTGGAGCTGCAGATCGAGAACATTTTGAACGAGCGAGACCTGCCGACTGAGGAAGTGCAGGCACGGCAACACCTCGAGCAGCTCAAGAAGACGTACGTAACCCACTGCATCGCTTGCTGTCGAGTCGGACAACGCCATTAACGTCTCTCTCTTCGTAGATTTGCTTCCATGACGGACTCGTACGAGCAACTCCTGGAGAAGAACCGCAACGAAGTCACGAACGCGCTCTTGTGTTGCACTGAGCACAAGGAGCGCATCGAGCAGGAGATTGCTTCGCTGGAGCAGGAGATCGAGAGCTTTTGGCTGTAGACGTGTGAGAATAATAAACTTATTGACGACCGACTCCAACCCAGACTCCATTGCGGTGATTGTAAAACGAAGATGAGGTTGGATTGATCGATTAACGAACGGGCACTGCTGGCCGTGCAGCTCGGTGTGGAGCTCTACGCGTTTCCCTTCGTCGCACGCAACACGAGAAGGTCGAACTTCTCCTGCAGCTTCTGACGCTGAGCAAGGCGCTTGGACACGAGAGCAGTACGGTTTCGGTGCCAGAACTCGATCTCTTCCATGGGGATGCCGAGGTTGTCGTCGTCGCTGTCATCATCCGACTCGGGAAACGACGAGCCGTATTGCTCATGGCCTCTCCAGCCCATATCGAACAGGAGCGTCATCTCCTTTTTACGGTCGAGTGGAGGATAGTTCAGCAGGCACAGCTCTTCACAGTCCGCCGTGCACTGGTGAATACTGGGGCCGTCGTCGCTGTTGTTGTCGTCGTCGCTATCCGAGTCGCTGGCATTCTCTTCGTCGTTGTCGCCGTCCTGACTACTCGCTGGCGAATGACCTAAGGACTCGACTTCCGAGATGGAGAGCGTGTTTCGCGAGGACGACGTGGACGAGGGCGTGGTGGTCTTCTTCTTCTTTTTCTTCTTGGACATGGCCACCAACTCGCTCTGAATCCGGTCGGCTGCCTGCTTTTGCTTCGTCGCCGTCTTTCGCTTCTTCTTCTTCTCTTTCTTCTTCTCCTTCTTCTCGGCAAGTCGACGCGACTCGTCGTCCTCCTCAGCCAGCAGTTGCTCCATCATCTCTTTGCCGTGCAGCGCTTCGACTGCAACATCGAAGTTTCGGCGCAACGACGACACGGCACAGTGCACGAGCAGCTCTTCAGACCGCTTCTCTGTCCGCGACTTTGTCCACAGCGTTTGCATCTTCTCCCAGATCACGATCCCGAGACACGTCAGCACTTCGTCTTGGGCTTCTGCAATCGTGCGGGCGTGGCGATCCCCCCAGTCACCCACAATCTCCTGGTCAGCGCGCGTCATGAGCTGGGACATGAAGTCGATATGGCACGGCACGACGATGTGGCTCGTGGCGCGCGAGTAGGTCAGTTCGTCAAACAGATACGACGTGTAATGCAGTTCGTCTCCGTAGTCGCCGCGATCGTGGTGCTTGTCCGAACAGTCGAAGCCGGCACAGTCCTCACAGTCGTCTTCGCTACAGCTCGAGCCGATCAGCAAGTCGTACGCTTCCAGCACCTACCACACAAAGAATACACTCTGATCATCAGCACCGCATCCTCATCCCCACAAATCCACTGACGCACACACACACACACACACCTTCTCCTTGCATCGACAACAGAACCGGTGGCGTCGCAGGTAGTTCTCCAGGTCCGTGAGGAACTGGTCCGAGTCGATATGCGAGAGATGGCGCTGCTGGTCTTCCGGTAGCTTGTTCCACAATGCTTCAAACGCGGCAGGACGTGGCCGACCACGCGCACGCTGCGAGTGGAGCGGGCAGCGCACGCGGGCCGTGGGCTTGGCGGTGCGGTTGTACTTGGTCAGCGAGAGGTTCCCCCACCGTTCGTGGTGGAGGAACAGCGCCAGTGCCGAGTCCGAGTTGTTCATGTACGCGTTGCAGAGCCGAAAATGCTTGCCGCCATCGAAGCTCAGGCCGGAATTCAGCACGAGCGCCGGCGACGGCGCCGAGCCGGCCATGAGTTTGTGGAACAGCGCCTCTGTGCCGCTGCGGCAGCCGAGACACGGCAGCAACTCGGCCACCGTCTGCAGGAACTGGTTCGAATCGCCTCGCAAAGATGCCGTGCGCTCTGCGTCCGTCAGCAAAAGCCATCGCTGTATATGATACGCACACGCACAAAGCAGTCAGCTCACTACACAACCAACGCTACGCTGGCCCCCATTAGAGAGCGTGCTTACCTTGCGGAACTCGCGCGACTCGGCGGCATTAGGCTGGCACTGGCACTGGTACGGCAGGTCGTTCGCAGCGCGGAGCTGCGCGCCCGTGGCGGGCCGACACACGCTCTGCACGTCGTGCGCCTCGTCGGCGAAGAGGAAGTCGTCGGCCGGCACGCCGCGCACGCGGATGCCGTCGTCGGGGCTTGCGTCGCGCGCGCTATCGGACATGGCCATGGTGGAGGAGGTTGCTCTTGTTAGAAACTAGGAGTACGAGCTGCCGGTGGAAATCGCCAACTTTCGCCAACTTTTCTTTCGCCGACAAAAAAGCACCAACGAAATGGCGGCAAGATCGGACAGACGATGATGGGATTGCGCCACGCACGCCGGGAAGGCAGGACAGTAGCGTTCTCGCGCAGAGCCGGCTGCAGTAGTTGATGGACGTAGACACCACGGGTCTCTCGCACTCACTCGCTGTCTGATGCCGTCGCTCGATGCGGACGCCTGCAGAGAGGAAGGAAGGCGGGGGCGCTGAATGGCAAGCCCCAGCACTCGCGTCGAATGCACTCTCTCGCGCAACTCAACCAGCAAAACAGACCAGAGGCAGTCGCTGGAACGCAGGAATTGAGCTGAAGGAGAGTGGTGATTGGAGGAAATTAGGGTAAATGACAACAATTCAGCGAATGAAACCGTGTTTTAAGTAAAAACGACATGATGATTGGGTGAAAATACGATATGGATGGCCATCTTTCCCCTGACCTGTCCAGCTGGCCCACATCCGGCAGAGTGTGAAGTGTATCATGCTGTCCACGAGGCGCTGGAGAACGCTGGCTGTCTCTCGTGGAGGGCTCTATACGTGTAGCTACGCGTATCTCTTCATGCACAGCGCGCTGTGGTGATGGCTTGTGATGGCCGCCGGCGAAAGAAAGCAAAGCCCCGTCGCCGTCGGCGAGACCAGTTACGAACCACGACGTCGCCCAGAACAAGTTCTGAATTCGTTGCAACCTTATCGCAAGGAGGTTCTTAACTGCTCCACCACAGCTTCAAGACGCTCAACCCGCTTTGCATTGGGCTCCAGCGCGACCTTGGCAGGAAAATCCGGCAAGTCTCGCACGTTGAACACGGGCGGCATCTCCGTGAACTCGCCGTCATCTTCCGATAGAAAATACTGCTCCAGACACACGTGCCGCATGTTGTTGTCGATGTTGTTCTGCACGGTCCGCATGAGAAAGAGTCGCGACTTCTGGATCCTCAAGACGTCCTTGCGCGACAAGAGCCGTTCCCCTTTCATCGCTCGGTACACGTGGCCGAGAGCATTCTCAAGTGTCTACACAGCCACCGGAACAATCAGGATCAGTCTTCGCGATGGACGGACGACGGTACGGGGGCTAGTACGCTACACTCACCTTGCGGCGGGACGTTCCTTTCTTCGTGATTGGGTCGAGAGGCCTCAGCCTGTCACTTACGATAGCAGCGTGTGATGCACTGCCCTTGCGAGGCTGTTTTCTGGCTTGGTTATTCATACCGATGACACCACGGCAGTTGGAAGCGCCGCAGAGGCATGCAGTGACTTCCTACAAGCCATCATAACTCACTCGCGTTCAGACAAGGCACATTGAACAGAGACGAAGTAAAGAAGCTCACCACTTTGCTGAACGACTCGAACTTGTAGTCAAAGCAGAGCTCTTCTCCCGGGTTGATATCACGCCGGGCGAAGATACCGCACCGCTCTTCGCCCCGCACCTCCCACTTCTCTACACCACAGTTCGGGTCGCAACTGTGGTTGATAAAGCGTGCGAGGCCACCCATGCGGGTCGCGTCGATGACTTCGCCACCACTGAGCACCATCATGTACCTGTGCTTCTCATTGTGGTATCGCTGCAGTACAGTAGGTCCACGTCAGTAAATGTATATCCTTTCCATTCCTCCTTGCATCGGATGAACACGAACCAGTCGTCGGAGATGGTACTCCTGCTCTGTCACGATCTCGCCCATGTACTCCGCGACATAGTCACCTCGCTTGATGAATTGCCGCGCCACCATGCCCAGACCCTTTTTGCCTGCGTGGATCAGCTCTGCATCGGGCATCAGCCCGCGCTGTATTCGCTGGTTGTCACATCGGTCACCGCACGGACAGTATTCTGGGTGGCACTCGATGAGAGCCTATAATGAGCATCACGAAGTCAGTTCACACTCAATACTGGACACCCTTGTGGCTCGCTGAGTCGGCACGCACCGCTCTGTTTTCACAGTCTTCCAAGCAGCCCATTTGGCCTGGAATCTCAGGACGTCTGCACGTGCAAACCGAGATCTCGTCCTGTTTTGATGGTGCCAGATTAGTACAAATACCACACTGGATTAGTTCCTTGTGTGTGCTGTACAGTACCTGCTCCTGCTCTCGTGGCTTGCGCTGCACGTAGACGTTTTGAGTGATGAGTCGGGCCTCGGCGAGCGCCACATCAATCGGCCGCATGCCCGTCACTCGACTTTCACGGAGCTTCCCTTCTTCTTCCTCCACCCTAATCCGCAGAGCAAAATCCACGTTAGATCGCCATCATCAAGTGGTCTTCACCAATACCACGCACACTGGCAGCCGCGATTCTTTGACGCGGACCAGGATCTCGCGGACGGCGGTGGGGATCTCGGCCATCTCCTGTGTGTTTGTATCCTCCATCATGGGCTCATCGTCGCTTTTTGGAGTTGGTGGTTTCTCTTCCACACGTGCAATCGGAGGCGGTGATACCTGCCGTTGAATGGGCGGTGGAGATGGCTGCTTAACTGGACGTGGTACGGATGGCTTCTTTACTGGAGGTGGTACGGATTGCTTCCTGACTGGAGGTGGTGCGGATGGCTGCTTGACTGGAGGCGGTGAGGATCGCAGCTTGACTGGAGGCGGTGGGGGCCGCTGCTGAAATGCAAGCGGCGGCATTGACACCGTTGGTGGTGCGGATTCGCGATTCCTCTGTGCCAACCAGTATTGATCTTCGAATTGCGGCGGCTTTGGTGAAAATCGAGAAGCAATCTGCGTGGACGCCCATGACGTCTGCAGCATTTGCATGGGTGTTGAGGTCCAACTGGTGGAGACTTGGATTGGCAACGGCTCGAGCGGGAGCGGCTCTAGTGGGAGCGGCTCCAGCGGAAGCGGCTCTAGCGTAAGCAGTTGCGCAGTCGTAGGTGGACGCGGCTGCAGCACGCGCAAGGTCGCCATGTGCGCTATCGCTGTCGCCTGCGCCTGCGTGTACTGCGGCAGCCATCCGCCCACAGCGACGCCGACGTCATCGACGTCGACGCCATCGATGTCCATGCTGTCGAGTGACCCGAACAGCTCCACTAAAACAGAATCACACGATTTGATTGGTAGAAACGTTTTCGGTGTCAAACTATTTACACTTCTGACCTGCCAATCACCAAGTCGGGTCCAGCTGAAACCTTTGGGAGCTGCTCACATTGAAGGCAAGAATGCAAGTGGTGCCGGATCTGTCGTGGCAATGGCGGCCCGACGCAGCCATCACGGCGGGCGACAGCACACAGCGCTGCACTGCATTAGCACTGCAGTATCCGGACTGTGCGGTCGTGCGCGTGCGGCCGAGCGAGTGGCCCAACGTTCGATCCATGGGCGTGAAACATGAGCGAGGTCCTGAGTCGGAGGACTCGCGTGACGTGGAGCTCCACGGCCACATGGACCGCGTGACGACTCTCAAGTTCCACGCCTTCCACGACACTGCCGATATCCTGCTTGCATCTGCATCAAGTGATAGGTGCGTTTCCAGGAGCTCCATGATAGTGTGATTGACGTAGACCTCATGCGCCGCCTTTCTATATTTTGCTGTGTAGAGTGGTCGTGTGGCATTTGGATGCAGCCTTCCAAGCATCCAAAAGCGTCATCGTCGAGAAGCCGTTTGCTGAGCCGACGTGCGTGGCGTTTGATCACACGGGGACGCTGCTGGCGATTGTGTTCGAGCGAGAGGTCGAAGTGCGGATCGTTCATACAGGCGAGATACTAGCGACGCTAGAAGGGCACCTCGCACGGGTACAGTAGGCAATAGCGAACCATGGTAGAATGTTGCTTAGCATCTAACGCAATTGCTTTACAGGTCACCAAGTGCGAGTTTCACCCGATCCGGCAGCACTTGCTCTTCACTTGCTCAGAAGATCGAACCTTCAAGGTGAGTAGGCCACCCTCGGAGGTCCAATACATGTATGCTTCTCTCGGTTCTGAGGCTAGCTTATATGACATCAGATATGGGATCTGGCGGCCAAGACACTTCTCTTTCAGTCTGCTGTACTATCCGCGTTCCCTATTTTGTCCTTGGCACTGAATCCCACGACTGGCGACGCATCGTTTGGGTTTGGCGACAGCACGATCAAGATTTTTTCGCTCCACGAGAGCTTCGCACGCGAGCACGCGACTCTAAACATCGAGACCTTCATGCGCCGTTTGATCCGAAAGAAACAGGTACTGTCGTAGACTCACGCTCTAGTTTGACTGCGTGAATCAGCTCATACTGATGATTCATTTTTTATGTGAATGCAGCGCCAAGAAGAGATCCAGGACGTTTTGCGCGAGTCTCCAAACGTGATCAGCTCCCTTCCGCCGTGGGCTCGAAGTGACCGCGCTCATGAAACGGCACAAATCCAAGCGCTCGTGTCTACCTCAGCTACCAGAGCCAGTTACAGTGACTTTGGAGACCGTCGACGGTCGCTCTCGCTGCCCTCAGACGAAGGACACGTCGCGGAGATCGCGTGCCCAGTGCTCGGGATGCGGTATTTGTGTGTTGACGCACAGAGAATGGAGCGAGACGAGCTGCAAGGGCCTACCTTCAATGCCCACGGTGAAAAAGAGCTGCTCGACCGAGAGCAGTATCTGGTGATTGCCATCCCCAGTCACCTCATCGTGATGAATGCGTTTTCGTACGAATTCAAGGTCCTCCATGACCTCCAGTCGCCATTACAAGGCGCCGAGTCCGCATCCCCGCTGGATCCTGTCGCCGTTGCACGAGAACTGAGCTTCCACACTCCGGAAGGATCCGATATGCTGTATTGTGGCATCTTGAGCGCGTTTTTGCCGTGTTTCACCATGGTTTGCACGTCGATCTCTCACGATCGGGCACGAATCGAAGACGCGGAAGGGTCCGCAGCGAGCTTGAGCAATCAAACAGCTCTGGAGGAGGCGACTTCGCCACGAGACTCGACGAAATTGTCGGGTTTCGATCGGATCTCGGTCATCGCCACGGGTCCCCCTCCCAAAGAGAGCGTGCTCAACCTGCCGCCACTCTCGAGCACCCGACCGTCGACACCAAAGGCGTCAAGCAGTAAGCACAACAAGGCGCTCGACAAGCCCATCACGTTCCGAACTCGTATCAAATCGTCAGGGTACGGCACGGCACCACCGTTGTTTCCGACCAAGCGAGTTTCGATCTCGGAACGCAAGACCGGGACGACACCCGCCCGACCCAAGGCCTCAGTGGACTCGTTCCTGAAAGAGTACCCGACGCAGTGTGGGTTGCTGCAGCACTTCCAGCAGAAGCACGCGCTGCCGCCCAAGACGCTGCATCAGGGAGCGATCCACCACATCGAGTTCTCCTCTGACGCCAAGTGGCTCGCCTCTGGGGGTAATGACAAGATCGCGTTGGTCTCCAAGCTGCCGTTCAGTAAGTTCCAGGGCGAAGGCAACGTGTTCTCTGGCCATGACCACGCCGTGCGCAACGTCCACTGGAGCCACAACAACCAACTGATCCTCACGACTTCAAGCGACAAGACCTCGCGTGTGTGGCTCGCTGACAGTGACGTTGCGTCGCTCACGCTCCACGGTGGCGCGCCCAAGGCATCGAGCGCCATGACGCCCTTCAGCAGCGCCAAGAAGGCGATGAAGCAGGACATGATCGATGCTATGTTCTTCTACATGGACAAGTTCATCCTCTCGGCCAGCGGCAACGCCGTGCGGCTGCACCAGTTCGAGATCGACGAGCTGTACGCACGCGCGCAGACCAAGAAGGCCAAGAAGAACGACCTGCTGAACGACGAGAACAAGAGCCGCAAGAAGAAGGTGGCGCAGTGGCTGTTCCCCGACATGCAGTTCCTCACGGACGTGACCTGCGTGAACGGGTCGTTCCTGTCGTCCATGGTGATCGCGGCTGGCTCGGACCGCTCGCTGCGCATCTTGGACGCGGCCGTGGGCAAGACAGTTCGCGTGATCAGCGAGGCGCACGCGCGCGCTGCCCACTCGGTAGTGCTGCCGCGCGCGTCGTGCTTCGTGAGCCACCCGTCCAACTTCTACGACTTGATGCTGAGCAGCGCGCCCAACAACACGATCCACTTGTGGGACATCCGCGCCGACAACTGCGTCATGCGCTTCGGCCAGCACATCAACCGCGTCCACCAACTCGGCGTGGCGTTCAGTCCGTGCATGCGCTACGTGGCCACGGGCTCGGAGGACCGGCTTACGTACGTGTACGACATCCGCACGGGGCGGTGCCTCACGAAACTCACGGGCCACACAGACGTCGTCACGTCCGTGGCCTTCAACCCGTTGTATCCGCAGCTAGCAAGCGCGTCTTACGATGGCACCGTGCGCTTTTACAGCCATGTCAAGTAGAGATAGAAAATGAGGAAGATGATGGAGATGGAGGGGTAATTAGCACTTGTAATTGGGAACGGAATATAACACACACTCATTCTTGGGCGCATCTCTAGGTGCTCACGCGACTGTGGGCGAGCAACCCCACACTGACGAAAAGGGGGCGAAAAGGGGGGGGGGGGCGAAGATGTAGCTGGGAGACTGCTCTAAATGGGGGGATGTAGCTTGCCGTCACACCGCGACTGCTGCGTCGGCAAGGTTGAGAGAGAGACGGGAGGTCGCTGCTTCGGCATCACTTAGACCTTGACCGCAGGCGAGTTCACAAACGAACCCTCCTCGTCCCCGCTCTTCTTCTCCTTCTTCTTCTCCTTGTCGTCCGTCAGCGACTCCTCGTCCTTCTCCTTGTCCTCATCATCGTCAGCGTGCTCGGCCTTGGCACCGGCGATCGTGCGCTCCAAGTCCTTCTGGGCCTTGCGCTTGCGGGCGACGAAGACGGCGATCACCACAATCACAGCAATGAGCGCGACCGTGGCGGATCCAGCGATAGCGACCTCGCGGCCGTCCAGCTCTTCCAGGCGGGTGAAAAAGTCGGTCTGCTTAGGAGCGGCGTCCGTGGTACCGTTCGAGGCGTGGATGTGCTTCATTGGCTGGGCCAGGAAGCTCTTACGCTCGTGCGGGGTCATGCACTCTGGCACCTCCTCCTTGATCTTGAGCCAGTTGACAATCTCACCCTCCTCACGGTGACCACACTCCGTCAGCAAGAGACGCTTTCCCTCTGGGATGAAGTTGAGCACGAAGCGGCCAGGGGTCTCGTCAATGTTGTCCTTGGTACAGTTGATATAGGTCACAACGTGGTACGAGAACGTGCCGTTGCCGTCCGGCTTCTGCTCCACGGCGTTCAGTGTCATGTTGAACGAGTCACAGACACGCGAGTCGTTGTACGAGATGAACGCGTACAGCGAGGCCTTGATCACGAGCAGCGGAGGGTCGTTGTACACACTGATCCAGCTGTCCTGGTTGCGCAGATCGATCTTATCAATCTCAGCGCTGCCTTCCGACGAGCCATCGATCACACCCGTGTTGTTGTAACCCTTGGTACGCTTGTCCGCCACCTTCTTGGTAGGAACAGGCGTCTCCGGGGCCGGAGCAGGAGCAGGAGCTGGAGTGGTGGCAGGCGCAGCCTCCGCAGCAGTCTCTTCCGCCGCAGCAGCAGCCTTCTTCTTCTTGTGCTTCTTCGTCGGAGCCGGCTCTGGGGCAGGCGCCGCCGTGGTTGGCGCAGGAGGAGCGGCCGTCGTAGGAGCAGGAGCAGGAGCTGGCGCTGGGGCCGGAGCAGGCGCTGGAGCCGGGGCCTCCGTGGCCGCCGCCTTGTGCTTCTTCTTCTTCGCCGGCGCAGGGGAAGGAGTTTCCTCCTCTTCCTCCTCGTCGTCGTCATCCGCAGCAGGGGCTGCAGCAGGAGCTGCAGCAGGGGCAGCGTCCGCCTTCTTGTGGAGCACACGCGCCACGTGTGAGTCGTGGGCGGCCTCGTTCACCTGAGCAGCGGCGCTCATGAGGTTGGCGACAGCCACGTGACCATCCTGGGCGAGCGCGTCTTCACGCGCATACGCAGCCGTAGCAGCGGCCGCGAGGACAAGCAAGCGCAGCACTCCAGTGGTACGCATGGTGGTGCTGATGGGAACGGTGTAGTGTGAGGGGTGGTGTTGGTTGCTTGTCGTACTGCGGAGAAGCCGGCAGGTTGTGGAGTGCGGAGAGGAGGGAGACCCGCACGCATGCGCCGCGTCGCTCAAGCTGCAGCCAGCTCCGCTCCCCTCCGCTGGCGCTCCGCTCCTCCTCCGCTCGGCTCTCCCCCGCTCGCGGATGGCCCAATCAGCGCGAGGAAATGCATCTGAATTGCAGAGGGGGAGAGACTGCAGACGCACGCGTTTCGACAAGCGTATCAGTTAATAGAGGTTTTAGTAACTAAGCGGACGCCGGATCGATGGACTAGAGGTGAAAGGATATCGGATTAGAGAGAATTGAAGCGAGAGGCTCGCCCATCAAAAACACGCTCGAGGACCATGGACCTTCACGTGGCAGCAGCTCCGTCGACCAGGAGGTCGAGTATACAAAATGCAAGATGATTGCAGGGAGAGAGGCAACCCAAGGCGGGAGAACGAGAAAGAGACGGCGCTCGCACAACAGACCATCAAACCAGGGTTAGGGGCTTTTTGCATGAAAGAGACTGACAGTGCGGGGTAGGGGGTGTCGAGGATCCAATCAAATGGGTTCGCGGTTTCCACTCCGGATGGCAGAAAACCAGCTGGCCTCACGATGTCTTGTGGTGAGGTTGTGATCCAGGCGGTCGTCGCGTCGTCGCCCAGTCAAACGCGCACCTTCGCGGAAGAGGAGCCAGCGACTGCGCGGAACAGGTGCCGCGCCGGACATCTGACGAGCCCCAACCAACAAACAACTGAACCAACAACGAGAGAGAGATGATCTCTTGCGCGTCTGGGTCTCTAAGTTGGCTCTCTGGGTTGATTCTTTCCGTCGGTTGGGCTTCCAGTCCATGGACGTGTCGGTCAGCTGGAGTCCATGTGGAGCCACTCGGCACTGGCTGGAAGAGGATGAGGGAGCTGCCCGATGAACAGACAGCCAAGGTCAACATGGCCGACAAGTCTGGGCTTCCAGGCAGCGCTTGCAGTGGGTCGGCCAGATGGCTCCACGACCGCTTCTTCCGGTCGGCTCAAGCGAGAGCGCGGTGGATCTTTCGGTCCTCGCGTAAAGGATCCAAACGCGAGGAGAAGCAGCGAGACGAATGGAAGGAACCGTGGATGGGGCTCCAGGTGTTGGTTGAGCGGGTTTCTGGCGGTGCTACAGTCCAGTTCAGTGTGCTGTATTACGTAGTAGCGGACTGCAGTGAGGTGGGGTGGAGTTGCTGAGGTTGTGACGCCCAATGCGACGCGACAGAGAGCTGCAGCAGCCACCGGAAGAGAAGGAATGGCTTGACAGCACGACGCGCGAAGCTAATGGCTTCATCTGGGCCGACTGAGTTGAGTTCCGCCCTTGAGAAGACCCACTTCAACTTGCAGGCAGGGAAACTGACCAATGAGAGAGTAGACAGAGTCCGTCTCAGATACTGAATCTGAATCGTACCTAAGACGAACTCACCATGAAGCGTCGTGGGCCACAATTCCAAGGTGACGATCACGATGGTGCGGCGGCAAGAGGAGTCGGACGAGGAAGAGGAGGAGGAGGAGGAAAAGCGTAGTAGTGATGAGAGCAGTGGGGACGAGGAATTGAGTAGTGGTAGTGGTAGCGAAAGCAGCGGCGAGGAGGACGAGGAGGAGGAGGAAGAGGAGGAGGCCGAAGATGACGAGGCCGCCCAGAAAGCCGCAGCCAAGTACAATCTCGTGGAAGCGGATCTGGTCGAGATCAAGAAGATGATGGATGAAATGGACCGAATCAAGATGCGGCTGCAATTCCGTCTCGCACGTGAGGCTGCGGATGCATCGCACGGTCCTCTTCATCGCCGGTCTTCTGTGGAGGACATCTGCGTGCCGCCACCACCGACGGTTTCTGCTTCCGTGCAGACAGCGTGGGATATGTCTCGCATGTACGAAGTCGAGAAGTTGGTGAGCTCAACCGAGGCTCAGGCCACTAAAACCTTACCACATGACCATCAAGACACCCCCGTTCCAGTCAATAAGTCGGTGCAGCTGAGCCTCCAAGACCTCGCTCGAAGCTACGGTGTCCAAGAAGCTTTGTATGATAAAGGGTCGTCGTTTCATGACCAATCCCCAACGAAAATCAATACTCGAGCATCTGCAACACGACAATACGGAGGTTCCTCGGGTGCTCCACCCAGCAAGTTACAATCGCACATGTGGAACGGCCTCGGCATCGGCGGCATGAACGCGGATCACACAAACGGCTCAGACGCTAGCGATCAGCAACCGCCCAAGATCAACCGGTCACAACTCATACCCGACCCATCGGAGCAGAACGGAGCTTCCTCTTCACGAGCTCCGTCGTTTACTGAACCAATGAACTCAACGCTCGAAGACAGCTTTGGCATCCCCACGTCACCAACGAAGAGCGACGAATCGCGAGCGATGGATGCCACTAGCTCAGGCGTACGCAGCGGCAGCGACCACGCCAAGACTGTAGAGCAGAAGGAGATGGAGGCCATGAAGAGCCTGTTGTTTTTCTAGATTGATGCCCATACATTCCCAGTGTATCCATCAGAGTCTGACTGGCCAAGATGGCTTCACTCCACCAGCCACCACCTGACTTTCCTGAAACGTACCTCGACCATCACTCCGATGACATGTTTTAAACACCTCTTCCAATCCAACACTTGCATGGCGGATGGGATTCTGGGTCCATTGGTGTTTTAAACACGTGAGTTCTACGTGCGCTCGTCGCCGAGTCGCCCAGCGTCACTGGGCTTGCGTTTCTGGCTGTTGGAAGTTGACGTTGGTGAGAAGCGGAAGGCGATTCCATATTCACCACCACGGCACGCGGCGGCATTATGACGGAGTTTGTGGAGGCGATCCTCGCTCAGGTACACACTCTACGGTATGATGAACTAGATGGGCATGTGTGTGACGCTTTGCTCTATCTGTCCATGTCGAATTCAGATCATCGGCAACCTGTCCACGGCGCTGGTGATCATCATCTTCTACTTCAATTTCCTGCTCTTCGAGAGCTACCTGCGGCTCATTGTCTGGGCGATTCTCTTCAGCCAAGCGCTGCGGCAGGCCAAGAACAACGTGATCTCCGTGCTCCAGTACCTGAGCGACGATCCGGATGTCGACAAGCATGTACGTATCTGTCCATGCTGAGATTCGTGAGTTGCGGGGAAGCTGACGCGGAAGATTCGCTTGTAGGGCTTCTTGACGTGTGTGTTCTCCAAATCCTGTGAGATCCTCATGTACCACCCGCACGGTGCACGGCGCACAGGCAAAGAGCTCTTCCTGAACTACGGTATCTTCGTGTTCTCGCTGATCGGCGCCGTATCGATCTGGATGCGCATGTACTCGTGGGTGTCGTTTCTCCACGTGGGGATCGGAGTTTGGATCTTACTGCTCAGTCTCATCAAGATCCTCGACCGCCGTATCTTCTACTACCGCTACTTCATCTCCGATGAGGTACTCGTGTCAGCGCTGCTCATTCTCGGGTTCTTCACAACGGTGAGTCGTCCAATTGCCTATTGAAACTCATGAATCTGTGCATACTGACGTGGTCCTTTCACTCTCATAGGGCATTTTTGTGATGTTCTACTTGGGCACGGAGAGCTACATGGAAGGAAGCCATGCTGCTGTTGGTTTGAGCAACTGGGTCCAGAAGAACTTCATCAACGACGAACGCACGCGCGAAATCTGGAGTGAGCAAGTCGCCAACAGCCGAGCGATGATCTCGGCGGCGTTGAGCGGCATTGAAGACAACTACAACGATACGATGTGGTGGCCTCCCGTGAAGAGCTTGGTGAAGACATACTACCTCGATCCCAAGAGTGGCGACGGCAATCTCACGTCCAGCGAGCCGTTGTTCACCCGCTTCAGCCTACCGGAGAACATGACGCTCTTCCAGGCCGTATCGCTGGCGTACTCCAAGGTCGATTCGGTCAATCTGACGTCTGTGCAGCTCACGGACTGGACGTCGAAAGGCCTCGAAGTCAGCTCGATCGCGTTTGGGTCGGTCGCGCAGCTCATCTTTCTGTTCTTCACGCTGATCATCGCGTTCGTCAGTCTGGGTATCCGAGCGTTCTTCTTCATCTCGTCGCTGTTCTATCTACTGTGTACAAACTGGGACCCGATCGAGCGATTTGTCGAAGATTTACTGCCCATTCAAGTCGACAAACGACCACAAGTCGTGCATTCGCTCCGTAAGGTCGTGGAAGGTGTCTTCTTCCTGCCGCTGAAGATGTCGAGTCTGCATGCTCTGGTCACGCTTGTCTCCTTCACGCTTGTGGTACGTGGGAAATGTCTCGCTGGGCTTGAGCTGCTTGTGCGCTGATGGAGTTGGCACCATGGTTTTGTAGAATGCTGACTTCGTCTACTTGGCGACGACGATTACCTTCATCATCTCGATTGTTCCTATCATCCCGCCGTACCTCGTGTGTCTGCCGTGGGTGATCTCGATCTGGGTCACGTCGTCATTCATCAAAGCGATCGCTCTGATCGGTGTGCAGTATTTTGCATTCACGATGCTGGACGACATGCTGTACGAGAAGAGTATCGTGGCACTCAACTCTTACGTTTCGGCACTCAGCGTTGTGTTTGGGGTGTACGTCTTCGGCTTTGAGGTACGCACATCATCAAGGTCTGAATCGATGAGAATCAATGAGTTCATGGGTCTGATTGTGAACTCTCTCTATTGTGCAGGGTGTGATATTCGGTCCGCTGTCAGTGTGCGCTGTCACCTTCGCGTACGAAGTGTCGAACCACGGTATCCAAGCAGCCCAAGACGATTATACGCGAGCGTCTGAAGATATTCGATTCGATCAAGACGACGTGGGTGCTGATGATCCGGTAAGCACGACTGGATCTTCATTTGGTGATGACGACGACGTTGCGAAAGATGAGCTGCAGCCAGTGTCTTCTGAAATGAAGAGCCCGAACTCGAACATCTTCTCGAATGCAGTGTATCGGGTCATCTCAGGCCCACTCGTGGATCGTGTGCGGCGACGATTATCGATGGACATCACAACGGAAGATACGGTGTGTGTCACCCTCGTCGTTGAAGGCCTGAAGAACCCGCGAAAGGTCCGCTTCGTCGTCAACAAGTCTTGGAATCTGCGTGCGCTCCATGAGAACTTACGCAGAATGCTGCGCGTACAAATCATCGAAAGCTTGACGGCGTCCGATGGAGCGGAAGTATTATCACCTCTGCACATCTTCCCAAACGAAGTCCTGTATGTGCGTGTCCGACCAAAGCACCGACCTCCGCTTTTCCCGGATATGACGATGGCGTCAGACCCGCTTCGAGTATCGCTGCATGCGCTGTCACCTCGTTACCGTCGTACTGCGAATACCACGCCGCCCGGGTCACTTTCACGCAGGCCATCGGCGGAAGGTTATTCGATGACTGGAAGTAGGGCTGCATCCCCGGCACGGATGGCGTCACCATCGTCAGTTGCGAAGGGAAGGATGGCAATTCCTGTTGCACTCCCGTTCGGACAAGCCCTAGCAGCCAAAGCAGCTCGAAACCGACTTCGCCGTCAGCACTCGGTGCCGATTCGAGGAGACGGAGAAGGAGTTCTTCGACGACGAGGAAGCTACAGCATCGAAGCGACATATTCGCCAACGACGAATACTCACATCGATGGTGGGGCTGCAACGTTCGAAGACGTCGAGTCGATGCTGTCAGCCCGCGCTCGCCGAGGAAAGAATCCATCGGCGGCTTCAAGTCGCGCTTCCTCTCCGGGCCGCCCTGCCGGCATCGCTGATCGTACACCACGCCAGAGTATCACAGATTCGTCGACGGGAGGTGGCAGTGACGTGACGACACCAATCCGCTATTCAGCGCAACGATCTCTTCTCCCGGATCTCCCTCCTACGCCAATTACAATGGACGGAAGCCAAACTTTCGACGATGAGCATTGGAACGAGCCAGCACGCGCGAAACCTTACAAGAGATCGGAGACCGAGTCGATGTCGCACTTGGTTGAGAGAAGCTCCAGCCTCTTGTTCTCCCCTCTGTCCGTTCAGGACGGCTCAGTCACGTATCCATCCGAGGATGAAGCGGCGGACGACTTCACAGTCAATTTGTCGACGGCCAGACCTCCAAAGTCAGAGGATCTGGATGCCATGATCGCCAGCAGTGAAGGAGTAGCTGCGCGTGCCCATGCCCGTGATACCAAGTCTGAAACAGCCACGTCCTCGCCAACCAAGACGCTGTCGTTCGACGATTTCGGCGAAGCTCCGGATGAGTCGGCTTCGCAAGCCGTCTCGAAGTTCACGTACGTATCCAAGGCCAAGGCTCAGCAGTATCGGCAACGGAAGCAGGAGAAGGGAGGCTCGAACGAGGAGTACGAGCGGGATCTAATTTAGGAGGGGCCCAGGAAAAGCTGTCTCGTTGCTCGAGCAGTCGACGTGTGCTGAATATTGATGGAGGAGGAGGCATCAGTGAAGAATGGAGCCGACGTTCCTCGGCACTCCGTACCTCAAGGCAACATCTATCGACAGCCGAGCCATTCGAGAGCTCCTTGACCAGCAAGAGGCTGAGTACGAGGAGTGGCGCAGCAATAGAAAACCGATTCGACATTCCTTTGCGACTCCCAAACTCAATTCTCCGCTCAAATGTCTGACCCGCGAGCGCAAGGAAACCACAAAAGCGAAGCCACTGTGGCTGGCGTTGCTTCATCGAGACGAGCGGCCTGCTGAAGACGAGAGCCGCCCGAAATCCACTGCGAGTTTGGCTGCAGACGTACGTGCGCGGCGACGAGGATCCGTCGCCAGCTCATTGATGTCCGGTCGATCCACACCACTGGACAGTCTCAAGTCCTCCCAATCAACTCCGCAACTGCCCGCCCTGCTATCGTCGAAGTCGAATCGAACCGTGCCAACAGCTACGGAGAGGCTGTCGACGAATGCGTCGCTCGTGTCACTGAACCAACTAAGCGACGACACGACCGCTTCGAGACGGAAAAAGCCCAGCGCCGCCAAGCGCAAACTGCAGCGGAACCTGTACGACTTCCATTCCAGCATCGTGTTTTCTGTTGCCGATGGAGATACCCACCCTTCTCATGTCGAATGCGACGAGCTGGCAACAGCTCCAGTCGTAACAGCCCAGGACGAATTGCCAGCAGCGATGGAAGATCATACGCCTGAAGTCGTCATTATCGAGTTGCCACCAGCAGAGGAAGACGCGGATCCGTACGTTGTCGGAGGTCTTCACCTAGTGAACGCTGCTATCTTCGAGAACATCTTTGAGCACGACTGGGCACGCAGCGACGTTGACCGCATTGTTCGTGACGCAGTGGAGAAGAAACGCATTTACGCGATCCTCAAAAAGTGGTATCGCGTCGTTGTGTTATACTTCCGACAGTGTGCGGGCAAAGCTGCGCTGGAATGGAGCGATGGTGGTGGTGGTCCAAAGGGTCTGGACCTGATGCAGATCCCGAATCGGCTCAGTCTGCTGGAAGATCTGAACGTGCAGTGCGTGGACCCCGCCAAGTTTGGACTCACCGAGACGCCACTTCGCCGCGATGGGTTGGTCACGTTCCTGCTACAGACGGCGCGGATGGTTGCCGCCCACCCGGCCCAGCCCACGCTGTTCCGCATGTTCGCTATGGAAGGCATCGAGATGTCGGAAGCTGTGCGCAGCCTCATGCAGGACCACGTGGCGGTATACTCACAGATCCAGGACACCAACCACTTCCGCGACATCTTTCTCGTCGACCACCACGATCGCCAGGGCAGACGGCTTCGCCACATTCTCAACAAGTACGACAACAGCCTGAGCAACTTTTTCTTTGAGACGATCACAGCGAATTCGGTCCACGAGCGGCAACGAGGCAAGCCACAGGCTTCGACTGCGACAACCATGAGTTTCCCCGCGTTTGTGTCGGCGCTGAAACTGCTTGGCGTGATTGTTCCTGAGGCTGTTGCTTCGAGACCGCGGTCAAAGGTAGCCGATCCATCGACTGCGACGGCATCGTCACCCGCTCACATGACTCTGGATGAAAGCCGCGCAATGCGTGTGTTCCAGCTCTGTCTGGACGTCGGGGCGGAGCTCCACACTCGCCTGGGCAGTGCCGGCGGCGGCCTACTATCGACCAGGCAGCAGCTCGCGTTCCCGCAGTTCGTCGAAGCGTTGCTCCGCGTGACGTTGCTGCGTCATGAGACGGTGGTCTGTCGAGGCGCTGTGGATATCTGCCCCGACCAGCAGAGCAGCGCTGTGTGTAGATGCCGACTCCACGCGCCAGTCTACGACTTGTACGCGTTCGACGCTGCCATCGAAGAGCTGTTTGTGGCGATCCACTCGCATCGTCTGAAGCAAACGCGTACGCAGTCGACGCTCAAGATGACGACGTTTCGCTCCGTGCAGAGCCAACGCTCGAGTGCTGGCCTCCAGCGCCACCGAGCATTGGTCATCGAGCCTGAAGAGGATGACGAGGATGACCAAGCTGCGTCGCCAGAACAGGACAACCAATGAGCGAACCGTCGCGACCAAAGATGGATCGGAACGGGCTATTGAAACCCCTCAGGGCAGAACACGACGACTGCACTCGTGGGGGCGATAGCAAGGAAATTGCGCAAGATCGGAGAGAAGATGGCGCCTGCAGCACCGACCAAGTTCGAGATCCCCGACGTGGATACGAACCCGTTTAAGATGGCGTCGGTGGGCAACCTTCAGCTACTACAGACGCTCGTGGATCCAGT
Source organism: Pythium brachiatum (assembly GCA_023337615.1). NCBI lineage: Eukaryota > Oomycota > Peronosporomycetes > Pythiales > Pythiaceae > Pythium > Pythium brachiatum. The sequence goes on along the minus strand of JAADXI010000325.1, from coordinate 4,130 downwards.
CGCGAACACGGAAGGAAAGGCACCAGCACCTCTCAACCTCAACGCGAAGGACGTCTACGGCTGCACGCCGTTGGTCTGGGCGGCTCGCAACGGGTACCTAGAGGTGGTCGAGTACTTGGTCTCCAAGGGCGCGGACATGGAGATCGTCAGTTTCGGAGGCCTACGCGCTCTTCACCACTCTGTGAACCACTTACGACTGCCGATCGTCTCGCGGCTCATCGAACTTGGTGCAGCTGTGGAAGTGAAAGACGACTCGGGCAACACGCCGCTGCATTTCGCGGCCTCGCGGGGTATTCTGAATCCCATCGCTCTGCTGCTGAGTGCCGGCGCCAAGGTCAACGCTACGACTGCACAGGACGCGACGCCGCTCATGAAGGCCGCGAATGCTGGGCATCTCACAGCGGTTGAAAAGCTCATTGAGAACGAAGCCAACGTGAACTTGGCCAACTCGGAAGGCAACACGGCGCTCCATTTAGCGGCCCGCGGCGGCTTCCCGGCGATCGTCAAGGCATTGCTGGAAGCCAAAGCCAATGCTGGCGCGCGCAACAAGGCAGGCAAAAGCGCCAAGGACGCCGCGGCGTCGCCCGACATCGCCAAGCTGCTTGAGTAAAGAAAACGCGAGGAGGAGGCAGCGTGGAGGAGATAAATACACGGATTTGTGGATTTGGTAGGGTCTCAATTGCGCTTCTTGGGCATGTACTCGTAGAAGAACGTGGGCAGCTTCTGGTACACCGTGTACTCGTCCGCGACGTCGTTCGGGTTCCCCTCTGTATTAGCAGCATTCACACAATCCAATCACCCATGTCAGTCAGTACCTAGTCCACGAGATCCCATCATGATAATGAAGCCGGTCGCACCGCTCATGTCTCCGCCGCCTCCCGCCCCAGACGCGGGCGTGTACAGCTCCCCGATCTCCTTGCCGTAGCGGTCCCAGAGCACAGCGATGAGAAAGAGCAGGAACAGGAACAGCAGCAGCAGCCCCGACAGCAGCTTGAGCTCGAGCGGGATGCTCACAGCGGGCGATTCCTTGCGCGAGATGGCGGAGACGAACTGCTGGAACTCGCTCGTGAGCTGCAGGCCGCGGCGCTTGACGCTCTCCATGGCCGCGGCCGACAGCGGAGACACGCCCGCGATGGAGGAGGCTGCTGGCGTGGACGGAGAGGACGTCGCCATCGCTGCCACGGCGTCCACAGCAGCGTCTACTGGTGGTATCCACGGAGCCGCTGCCATTTTCACTGTGAGGGAGCTCTTGGTTGCTCTGAGGCGACTATTCATTGTTGATTCAGTACATGTACAATCATAGATCTGTATTCATTCGATTGTGTACTCCTTTAGTTGCATACAAGGCCACAATGGCCACCACCTAGGCGGCCTCACCAACATGGACCTCCCGGCCTTTGCCGTAGAAGATTTTGCCGGGGTTCATGATGTTCAGCGGGTCAATGGCGTTCTTGATCGACCGCATCACGTCCACGCTATCGCCGTGCTCGAGCATGAGGTAGTCCATCTTGCCGTCGCCAATGCCGTGTTCGCCCGTGCAGGTGCCTTCAGCAGCGAGCGCCCGCAGCACGAGGCGCTTAGAAAACGCCTTGACGTTGTTCAAGAGCTCCTCGTTGTCCATGAGGAACGGCAGCATGACGTGGAAGTTGCCGTCGCCCACGTGTCTGTGTTGTATGGTTGACGCGTCAGTCACTGAGTAAAGCACTGCACCGCCACAAGAGACCACTCCGACTCACCCAACAATCGTGCCAAAGAGCCCCGAGGCGCGCAGATCCTCCTGCGTCTCGACAATCACATCTGCGAGCTTGGAGATCGGCACGCACACGTCCGTCGACAGCGCTCGGCTACCAGGCAATTGATTCTACACAGGAGAGAGAGAGAGAGAGAGATTTGATCATCAGGGGCCTTACCTCCACACAAGCTAGCGAGCACAAGTGTGGACGTACGATTGTGGCCCACCAGGCAGAATGACGGCCACTCCACAGCTTCTTGCGCTCTTCGAGCGTCGTCGCGAGCTGCACGTCCTGGGCGTTAAAGTCCGCGACGATGTCCTGGACGACAGCGCTCTGCTCCTCGATCTCGCTCTCCGTGCCGTGGTGCTCAATGATCAGCGATGGCTGGACCGCGTTGTTGAGCTTCGAGTACTTGTTGATGGCGTCCACAGCGTTCTCATCCATGAGCTCCATGCGCGCCACTGGGATGCCCATCTGCATCACCGTCGCGCACGCGTCGACCGCGTCCTTGATCGTCGAGAACGAGCAGATCATCGTCTTCTCGGCCTCTGGGATGCCGTAGAGACGCAGCTCGGCCTCCGTGATCACGGCCAGCGTACCTTCCGATCCGATCAGCAGACGCGTGAGGTCGTAGCCAGCAGACGACTTGCGAACCCTGATGGAAAGAACACAGCCGTGAGTCTCACATAAGGGATTGTAGATAGCGAGAGCAGACAAACGCACTTGGATCCCGTCTTGATTATGCGGCCGTCAGGAAGCACGGCGGTGAGCCCCAGCACGTTGGTCTTCATGTTGCCGTAGCTAGCGATGCATCATGTACGACGTCAGACCCATAGACTTCATCAGCTTCACCTTCATCAGAAGCCACGTACCGCACGGTGGTCGTGCCCGATGCGTTGGTCGCGACCATGCCGCCCAGACTGGCGTTGGCTCCTGGATCAACCGGGAAGAACAGCCCCGTGGCGCGTAGGTCTGTGCCGAGCTGCTCGCGCGTGACGCCCGCCTGCACGCGGCAGCTCATGTTCTCTGGCTCCACGTGGATGATGTTGTTCATCCCCATCACATCCAGCGAGACGCCGCCATGCGTGGCGGAGATGTGTCCCTCTAGCGACGAGCCGACGCCGAACGGGATCACGGGCGTGCACGTGGCCGCACAGATCTTGATCACTTGCGAGACTTCCTCCGTGCTCTGCACAAACGCCACGGCGTCCGGTGGTGCGACGGCGTGGTACGACTCGTCGCGGCCGTGTTGCTACAGTATGAATCGTATCGTTAGCACCTCATCCACATACACAAGCACAAGCCCACATTCGAATGCCTACCTCTCGAATGGCGTTCGCCGTGGAGAAGCGGTCACCCAGCAGATCGCGCAGCGCGTTGACGGTGGCGGGCGGTGTGGCCGTGCTGCTGAGCTGGCGGCGGCTGCAGCTCACGACGCGAGCGGCGGTGGAGTAGCGGCTGAAACGGAGCATCGTGCTTCTCTTCTCACTTGGAGCGCTGCTTGGGGAATGACAGCGAGGATGACGGTGAAGATGACTGTCGAGTGCGGCGTGTGCGACCGGGCTGCGACGGCGCTGCTTGGCGTATCAGCTCTTCAACCGGAGTACACCCTAAAGTAGCAACTGTGTCAGGATGAACAAGTCAGAAGGTTGTAGAAATGGGGTGAGAGTCCTGCATCTTGTGTCGTGGTTCTTTGTGACCCACGACTTGCGCACTCAGGTGACGCAGCTCCACGCAGCGATCGAACGCGCATGCGTACGGTACTGCACACCAACGAAGTGATTTCGACTGGCTTCGGTGAGTGCAATGCAGAGTCGATGCCGTTAAACCAGAGGAGCCCGCGGGAGAAGCCGTTGTTGGGTGAGTTGGAGTTCATCACGCGCACACATGTCGCAGGATATCGAACGAGGTCACTAAAATACACCAAAATGTTTCCCTCGAATCAGTGACATATTGGACTGCCACTGCAAGTTGCTAATTAAAGGTTGTTAACGTTGCCGTTTGAGGGTGTCAGTATGTGACGTTGGGCCAAGCGTGGGGATCCGCTGGTTCGAGAAACTTCGAGCCACAATTGCCATTTCCAATTTCCGCAGCAACATGATGCGCGCCTCCGCCTTCCGTCTCGCGCGTCGCGCGCCGCTCGCCAACGCGGCGTCCGTGCAGCGCCACGTGCTGCAGCGCACGGCGCTGGCCGCCAAGCACGCGCGTGTGCCGTCCGCATCCATGCAGCACTTGCTGTCTATGGCCATGAGCACCAGCAGCTCCACGGAGAAAGGCAAGTGAGACCTACAGCTTACTCAACGCGTGGGTCGCAGCGCACTAATGGGTAGCCTATGATTTACAGCGGACCGCTACGAGTTCCAGGCCGAGACGCGTCAGTTGCTGGACATCGTGACG
>JAADXI010000324.1:0-25844 GCA_023337615.1 Pythium brachiatum | reverse complement strand
GTCCACCATCATCGCCCAACTTCAACTTTCCACCCGATAGAAACCCATGTTAGAAAGTTTTGGCATTTCTATTCTATCTGCACCAGCATGTGGTTTGTGGCTGTCGTCACGTCGCGGCTGGCGGACAGCGTGCGACCATCACTCTCGCCGATCCAATCATCCGCATTCTGGTTCCATCCCTCCCCGCTGACGCGAAGAGCTACCGGGGTGTCTTCCTCATTCCACCTTCCGCACGTGACCAGAGATCTTGTAGAGAAGCAGAGGAGATCGCCATGGGCTTCAACATCAAGCGCGTGCTGTGGGAGTCCAAGCTCGTCGTGGCGCTCGTGTTTCTCATCACGGCGCGCTGCGTGGACCGCGTGCTCTACACGTACGTGGTGCTCTCGCTGTAGACGAACAATGCTGGAGGGGGGGGGAGAAGAAGAAGAATGCTCATGAGAATGCTGGTGTTGTGGATTGTAGGCGCATTACGTATGACTACCAGGAGTTCCTGTGGTACTTTTCGAACGTAATCACGTCGTTCGCGTTCTTGCTGATCTCGTGGCCCGTGGTCTGGTACAAGATGTACTTCACGGACGAGATCACGCCCGAGATGCGCGCGTTCCCGCACTACAAGTTCTTCATCATGGCGCTGCTGGACACGCTCTACAACATGCTCGGCGCCTTCCCCACGCCGCACATCGGGTACGCACTGCTTGCAGTCCCACCGCATTCGTTGGTGTCGATAGAGCACTGATCGTTGGCTATGTTTTCATGCAGTGGCAACCTGGCAAATGTGTTGAACCAACTCAACCTGCCGTTCAACATGGTGATGTCCTACATCTTCCTGTCGACGCGCTTCAAGCGCGGCCACGTCCTCGGTGCAATCCTCGTGTTGTACGGCGGCATGGTCGCGATGATCCCGATCCTCACGGGCACAGCCACAGCCAACATGCCGGACCCGACGGTCGGCTGGATCTCCCTCTACATCATCTCGTTGATTCCTTCGGCGGGCTCGAATGTGTACAAGGAAATAGGCCTCAAGGACGTGGATCTTGAGATCTGGTATGCGAATGCATGGGTGAGCACCTACCAGCTTCTGCTGGGCGTGGCGTCGATCTGGACCGTTCGCATTAAGGCGTTCAGTGATCCTCCGATCCCATGGGGCGATTTCCCGAGCTACGTGAGCAAGGCGAACCAGTGTTTCATGGGCGAAGCGGTCGAGTTCAACGGCAAGATGCTGCCGTGTGATTCGGGCATCTTCCAGGTCTTCGTGGTGTACATCTTCTTCAACCTGATCTACAACCAGCTCATGCTGTACATCTTCAAGGAAGGCAGTAGCGTGTTGTTCGTCGTGTCCTCGGCCGTGTGTCTGCCGCTCACGGATCTGCTGTACATGGTGCCGGTGCTCACGGGCAAGTCGGCGGGCCAGAACTTCACCATCTACGATGGCTTCGCACTGTTCGTGCTGGTCATGGGCATGCTCGTGTACCACTCGGAGAAGGAAACGCGCCAGGTCGAATCCTCGCGCTCGGTCGAGAAGTCGCCGATGTACGCGTCGCCATCGCTGCAGAAGACGCATCTCATGAAGAAGCGCCGGGGAACGAACAAGGTCGTGTACCGTCAGAGCCCCATGGTGCTGCGTAGCACGGGCGGTGGCAACGGCACGCTGCCGGCGTCCCAACGCCTGGTTCGCCGTGAGTCAGCCGGCAAGATGAAGAGCTACGGCACCGCTGACGACAAGAATGGTGCGTCGCTCGTGTAGATAGGTGTCAGATAGACAGACAGACACACAGACAGGTAGGAGGTACCTTGTGAATGCTAAGATCACAGACTCTGAAGTTGTAGTACTGTACTTAGTATCGCCTTCGCAGGACGTTCATGGTCGGGTCTTCGAGTTGGAACTGGCCGACCGATGGGATGTACTTGTCACCAGAGCGACTGCGTCGTGCACGCAAGCTCACTTGGTGGCCGTAGTGAGAGACGTCGTGGGTAAACGCAAAGCCCTCCCGGTCAGTCCCACCAGTATCTATTAGCTGGTGTCTGGACGGATCGTAGTCATGGCTTCGAGGCAGAGGTCCTGGCGCAGTCTGGAAGAGCGGATCCAGCATGAGAAACTGCTCGCCACTGTCGCTGTTGTTTGTCGTGCGTCGGCCTTTCTTGCTCGAGTGCTTCTTAGGCGTGGAGCTGTGTTGCTTTGGCCGAGCGAAGATGTAGTGTGGCTCTTGGGTACTTTCGGGCTTTGGAGGTGGCCTCGTCGCGAGCAAATCCAGCCCGTGGGGCATCCCCACGCCTGATCCGACGATGATCGTAGATGGCAAGTGGGATGACGTGGTTGACGTTGGGGACAGCGGCGCAAGGCTGGACTCGTGGTTGTGTTTCCGCCCTGGAGCTCGATCCCCCACTGGAGATGGAGGTGTTGTTGTATCTCGGTTGGGCGACAGAGCACTGAGGACAGGAAACGAATCGGCACGCAAGTGGTTCGCTCGCGAAGACGGCTTTGGCAACGGTGAATTCAGCCGGTCACTCCCAGCTTCCACCGCTGGCGATGGAGACGATTGGCGGAATTTAGCTGGGGACACAGCGGCAGGCAACTGCTTCAGCCTCTGGTGTTCGCGCTCTTTCTCGATTTCCTCCGCTCGCTCCCTGATGAGCGACAGTGTCTCTCGGGCAAGCTCTCCAATGGTTTTCTGCTCTTCGGAGAACGTAGCTGCTCGGCCATGGAGCTCAGCCATGAAATCGTACGCGATCTTCTTGATGCGGTCCATGAAACTGAGCTGCTCAGGCTCAGCAGTGTTGTTCCCTTTGACGTGTATCAAGTAGGCGTGGTATTCACCGAATGGAAACGATGCGATGGATCTGGCGACGCTCACGATACGGTACTGCAGTGACGCCAAGTGATGCTGCTGAGTGGATTCTGCGGCAGGCTTTTGTATCTCCAGTAGTGGTGCCAGGCGGCTCACAACATCAAGCTCCACGAGCTTGGGGACGCAAACCAGTACATCTTGAGCTAATGAGGCGATCGCGCCAACGACGTTGTCCAGGACACGCCATTGTTCGCTGCTGTTTCTTGCTTGTTTGATCTTCACGGGAGAATGCGGCGTCTTGTTAGCGTTGATCAGGAGCTCGGCCAGCGCAATCACGAGCTGGGCGAGCAGTTCGATCACGTGGAAGTGGAGAAACAGCTCACTGGTGTTGCCTTCGACTGCGTTGCACATCGCGAGCCGCTGAATGAGCACCGAGATCTCGCTCTTGACCTCTAAATCCATCGCGTTCCGCTTTTTATCACAAAGCTGGAGACGCTTGAGCACTCGCGGAAGGACTTGCGCCTTCATGATCGCATCCCGTCCCTCCGCGATCGCACACAGCTTGGCTACAAGAGTGAATACTGAGGCCGGGACATCAAGCAGGCCATCGTCGTCGACGCTGGCATCGACTCGGATGGGAGACTTGCCACTGCTGTGGTGTTTTCTCGCTGCTTGGCTGTCGTAGAGAACCTCGGGCACGTGGGTGAGTGCAATGAACAGCGCGCCTTGCTTCAGCAGTAGACTTCGGGTTTGGTTAGTGGCCGCGAGCCGACTGAGTGAGGCGCAGCAGGTCGCCACAAGCTCCCAGCCGCAGTTCTTCTCCTTGAGCACGTGGAGAACCATAGGAGCAGCAATCGTCACGAGCATCTCTAGTTTCTCGTGGGCGTACACTCCGTGAGGATGGCTGTGGGCTTGCGTCTCTTCTAGGAATTGCTGCCGAGTGCCTTCGCCGTACGGCATCGGTCTCAGATAACCGACCAGCTCAATGGCAGCATGGACCATTGCGACTTCGACTTCAGGAAACTCGGCGGCGTCTGTCGGCACGTGAATGAGCGGCAAAATGTCCTCAAGCACGTGCATTCGAGTGACTACATCGCAGACGATCGCCTGTGGCAGCTGCGGCACGTTCCCCGATGTGATGGATGGTCTTAGCAAGAGATCCACGCCCTGAGTAGGGCATCGCGCTAACCGGCTCAAGGCTTTGCAGCCCTCTTTCAAACCCAAGAAGTGGAGTCTGCGTTCATCCTCTGAGCTCCTGGACCTGCGAAGCTTGCCTTCTACTTCGTCAAGCCGATTGCACTGCAATGCAAGTGCCACGTGGATCACTGTGGGCTCACACAAGGCAGCCCTGGCGACGGCAGCGACCTTGAAGAACCGCCCGAGAACGATTGAGCTGATACTTCTCTGCATAGGGGTTTGGTACTGCGGCTCCATGTCGCTCGGCTTGACTTGGACGAGAAATGGCAGCAGAATCGGCACGAATACCTTCGTGGTCTCATGCAGAAACAACGCAGCCGTCTGTGTGTCTCGCGACGAATCGCTCACTATCTCGAGCAGAATCGAGTACAGCGCCACTTGACGCTGTTCCAATGAGCCAAGCGATGCTAGCAGGTTACCCGAGGACGCTGAACCGACCTGGCACTTGGGTTGGTGTTGCCTGGCAAGCAAAGCGAGGCCACAAAGTGCCAGAAGAAAGCGACTGGGCTGTTTTGTGGTATGGATTCCCATATCACACCACTTGGAAAGCATCAGCGCAGCTCCAGCCGTTGTGAATCCTGCGCGAGCGTCGGCGTGGTTAGTCATATCGTGGAATAGCGCCACCGCTGCGTACACAACCACTGGGGACGATGCGAAATCAAAGCAGAGGATCACTTGTTCCAGTGCACGGCCTCCATTACGCGTGAGTGCATCCAGGAGCGGCTTGAATCCGTACGATCCGGAGAGAGACCGCAGAGTAGATAACACAAGTTCACACATTGCAGCGTCTTCTCGCTTCCTGGCCAGCGGGAGCAAGCGAAGCAGAGTCTCCATGACTTGGGACGTCATGAGGAACTGCAGCGACACAGCTTGGAGCCGCCTCATTAGAAACGCTGCCTCAATCGCAGATGACTCGGGTCGAAAGCGCGTGGAAGAGGACGAGTCGGAGGCCGTCTCCAGCGCGCGATGGCGATTGTGGAGAGTCCACACGGCTTTCGTGATCGTGGCAATGACCTCCAGGCAACTATGAGCGAGTCGTGTGGCTTCCTCATCTGCTACGGGCAATCTCAGCTGCTGATCGAGGTCGAGGATGACGCGCTGGATAATGTTGGACTTCATGATCTCGATCACCTTGTCCGCTTCCTGGCTGAAACACGTCGTGAGCTCCAGCACGATCCCCTTCACGAGCTCCGTGATCGCACGCCGAGCTTCGCGCTGTTCGCAAGGCACACGATCACTGTTGGAAGGGATGAGTGACGTCATTATCACGAGAATGCCAGACGCGAGCACACGCTTCTGATCAGCAGTCGCGATATAGTGGCGATTCTTGTCGACGGCAGACACTGTAGGTTTCACTAAGTGGAACAGAATCTTGATGTACGCACGCAACGCTTCGACTGACAGCCCCTCAGGACCAATAGCTACTCGCAGCATCTTGAACTGGTGCTTGAGTTCGACGTTCTTGATAAAATGCATCGACCGGATCCGCGTGCGAACACTCACGTCGACATCTCGGTTCTGAAGACTTCGCTCCAGTAATACACCACGCCAATGGTGCTGCACGATACGTGCACACAGCTCACTCTCTCGTAGTAGAAACGACATGCTCTTGACGATCGCGTTATCTCTCGACAGGATCGGAGCAAACCACTCGGCGAGAACTGAGAGCAATGTACACACGCGGAAGGTCTGGGTCTTGTTGACGCTCTTCTTGGAGAGATTACGGAATGACTTGTTCATCAGGATCGGGATCGTCGACTCCACAAACTCCACAGCGCTTTCGTGCATCTCTAGCAAACGTGTGAGCATCGTCGTCGCTAGTGTGCGGCGACGAGGGTCGTCCGAATACTCGATCTGGTCGTACAGCGTCTCGATCGCGATCTGGATTTTTGCTTGGTTCCACGTGCGAGTATCCCATTCTTGGTCCATCATCATCGTTTCCTGTACACCAATACTACCATCATTAGCTTCTCGTTCGTGTTGCTGTGGTCAATACCGTCACAGTACCCACAATGCGGCCTCGCATCAAGCCGACATCCTCGTCCTCTTCTTCCTCTTCCTCCTCCTCTCCGGCTTCTGGAAACCGGCTCGGGATCACGCGCTTGTTCACCTGTTGCTCCATCTTGAGCGCCTTCTTATCGGGCTTCTTGGCGTTCTCATGGAGGATCTGGATGCGCTTGCCGACGTCCTGCAAGTGGTTGCCAATGGCCGGGTCCAGTTCGTGCTCATGGTGGATGGTGGGCAGCAGCGCCTGCTGCTGCGCATGCACGCGCTGCGCCTCGACGCTGACCTTGGTCACACGCTGCACCAGCGTGCCCTGGTGCTCTTCCCATGGCTGTGGCGACTCGTAGCTCTTGCGGGGCGCCGCCATGCTACCGCATTCTATTCCATTCCCTGCTTCTCACCTCATCTCCCCATCCACGCATTCACGCAAGTGCACCCATCCAAAAATGGATACACCATGTCAATAGCCTCTCTTTAGTGACTATGCTGACGTCACTATCGGCCCGAATTAGACCAACGCAGCCAATCATCTGTCGTCGCGGTCCATTCCGAATGCATCGGTCTAATCCACGAGCATTAGAGGATTGCATCACGGGTCCATAGACTGGACAGTTGGTGGCGACCAAGCCACTCGGTAGACCACCAATGACTGGGTTAGTGACTAGTGCCACCAACAGCTACGACGCGAGCATTCTGTCAAAACGCACGTGCCGCCGATGCGAGAGCACATGCGCTGCTCGCTTCCTCTACAGTCACATGGCAGCGGGAACCGCTGTGCTCCGGATGTGAGCAGCGCGTATATCGCCCATGGATGGCTGTGCGTGCGCGGCGGTGCAGTGGTGCTGTGGCATCTGCTCAACTTCGTGCGCGTTCTCGATCTGTGACATGGGCTCCATGCATTTACAACACAGACCCATGCTCGACGTCGGAAGAGAAGCGAAGAGGACGACGGCGCACGGGAGGAGATGTCGTGAACATGGCTTCCTTGCTCTGAACTCTGAAGTGGAAGATGATATGCAACTACGTACAAACAGTAGCCAGATATAGCTGGCAAGCCCTCTGCATGCGAATCCTGCGCCGTCAATAGATCAGTTGGATGTGCTGCGGTTGCTCACACGAAAAGGCGCGAGAACAACGCCAAGGAAGCACGCTGAGAAGCTGAGAACACACACTGCCTCACGTTGAAGCTGCGACGACACTGCGACGCGAGAAGAATCAGGATTCAAAAGTGAATCTACGCACCGCGGCCAATAATGGCACGCCGCCCGACATAAGCGAATGTGTGCAGGTCGGTAGGTGAGTGGCTCCATGACGATGGATGTCACGAAATGGATGAGCGAATCTCCGGGCTGTGTAACTTACGCCGCACTCAATGCAGCAGTCCAGCGCCACGTAAGCTGGAGGCCAGCGCGAAGCCATGCGCTCATGGTGCCGACGGAAAGAATGCCCGCTGGCGCTGCTGCCGCGCAGCCCGCACCATGTACGATCGCCATGCATGCAAAGATACTAGACGCTGATAAATCACCCCATGAGTACTGGCTGGATGCATGCCCCGTGAGGCAAGGGGTCCGTCAAAATGGACGGGCGGCTTTCCGCCATCCGAGGTTCAAGTGGCGCGGCGTTTATAGATCCACCTGGGTCTATCCGGTGGCTCCATTTTTGAAATCTCGCTCTTGGTTGAATTGGTGGGGGCCGTCCAAGAAAAACCTCCAAAGGCAAAGTGTCGTGGCAGGCGCTGTCATTGGAGGGGTAGGGCAGAACATGCATTTCATTGGTCTATCGCTTATAAGGGGTAGGGGTACATCTCTCGACCTGGGTGCCTTTTTGCTTCTTTTCGGCTTGGGTGGTGTTTTTTGTGAGTGTTGGAGAGCGTCATTTCGCAATTTTCTCGCCGCAGCACAAGAGGAGAGTGACCCGTCGTTTTCCAGCGTATTTTAGACCGTGCCCGACCGACCGACCATTCAACTTCGGTGAACGGCAGTCAGGCGCCCAAAGCAGACAAAGCAGCAGTAGGACCTTAGTGACGCGTGTCGGTCCTCATTATACCTGCATCCCGACCCCTTTTCATCCCGCGCACGTGAGAAGCTCAGTTAGCTCTCCGTGGTCTAATTCTCCATTCCCGCAACTCCTCGCGTCGTTCCGGCCTATTCCGTCGACAAAGTACCGTAGCGGTCCGTTCGACCCGAAGTGTGAATCTCTTGTTCGCGCGTCGTTTCGTTAGTGTTTGTTGGTTTTTGTTGGTTTTTGTTGGCGAATTCCGTCCAACAAAAGCAACTCGACGCCGACACCTTCCGCGCCAGCCAAGACGAAGACAACGACTGCGACCATCGAGCCAACGGCGTGGCGGGTCAAGGCTCCGCTCGATCAACGCCAAGACGTCGTCGGTGGCGTGTTTGTGTGTGTTGAACCAAGTGGCGGGCGTCGGCTAAACGCGCTGCTCTCTCCTCCTCCTGCAACGACGGAAGCGACTGTGTCTTCCCCACCCGCAAGCGAGCGAATCCAACCAGCCACACTGAGTGCCGCCAAGAAACGCGCGGCGTCGTGGGCAATGACGGCGGAAAACATGCGAGTCAAACGACGCACCTACCAGAACATGCACGAGATCGTCAAGCTCGCGAAGAAATACTCGCCCAAGCTCGTGAAGGGATACAGCGCCGGCAACATTTCCGTCGTCGACAAGAAGAGCTGGCTCGAAGTCTGCGACCGCAAGCACCGGTAAGAATACTCTAGACCAGTAGATTGATGGATCGGTCACTGACTGACGATGGATGGATGCTGACTAGATATGGCGCGAATCTACGCGCGTACTACAAGGAATGGAAGCGCCAGGCTGCCAAGCCCAGCTTCTGGGAGTGGCTGGACGACGAGTCCGTGGAGGTTGAGGGCGTGCCGCGCACCAAGCTCGAGCGTGAGACCGTGTTGTACTGCGACACGGAGGCTGAGCGCCAGAAATTCGCGCTGTCGCTCCGCGACGGCCGCGTGTACCACGACGCGTCCCAGGAGATCGTACAGAGCGGTGAAGACGGATGGATCTTCGTGCTGCGTGATGGCGTGCTGTACGGCGGACAGAAAGAGACCAAGAAGATCCCACGCATCCACCATACGAGCTTCGTCGCGGGCGAGTGCGTGCAGACGGCGGGCATGATGGTGATCGACGACGGCGCCATCCACACTATTTATCCGCACAGCGGCCACTACCGACCGTCCGAGCACGAGCTGCTCGTGCTGCTCCGCTTTCTCGTGGCGCAGGGCGTGGATCTCTCGGACGTGCAGGTCGATGTCCAGCGCATCCAGAAGGTGTTCCGTGACTCGATCAACGGTGCGCTCGTGAAGAAGATTGACAATGCGCACTTTTGGAATGCGTACGCCGTGCTGTACTTTCTCGAGCAGAAGCATCTCGCGTGGAAGATCGGTATGTTTGACGAGCTCGTGGATACGGTCGTACGCAAGAACAGCGTGGGGCTCGGCATGGACGACTATGGCGTGATGGAGCACGACGCAGTTATGGACGACTGCGATACGACGGCGGATTTTGCATTTGCGGACGCGATGCCCGTGCCGTCGCCCAAGGCGTTCACGCGTCCGGCGTCCGTGTGCGAGACGATCTTCGAGGACCCCATGGAGCTGCTCACGACCTGCGAGATGCAGCTCTAGTGTTGGGGGAGTCGAGAACGAGAGTGAGACGAAACCAGTGTACTCTATTATTTGCAAGGAGGGAAACCCAACCAAGCCAAGAACGAACGAAGAAGGTGAAGAAGATGAATCGACGGCGATAGACACGTAGACACGAGCCGCCGTCGACCGTGTACCATCAGAAGAAGGAGACGACGATAAGAACGCAGACCGCGCGGCTCCGTGTGGGAGGAAGTGCGGGAGTAGATGTGGTGGTGTGAGTATGTGCACGTCGCAGTATGTATCGGATAGTAAGCAGTCTATTTAAGCGACCTCACACGGCCACTTCGACAGCACGAAACAACCAAAGCCTCGTTCATTCACTTCTCTCATGTTCTCTCTCATTCTCCCATTCTCCCATTCTCTCCCAGCGTCGCTAATAATAGAAGCTGCGTGGAAGCTCCCCCATCACTGCCGCGAACAGTCGCACGGCGTCCACCCTCTCGCATCCGCTTCCGCGCGTTCTTCAACTGGCGGTGCTGTTGGCTTCCCAGGCCCGCCACTGCTTCAACATGGCTCGTCCCGCGTCGGCCGCTGGCTCGGGAGTGACTGGGAATGGGAATGGCAACCCGACCGTGGTGCTTGCGCCGCTCCATGTCTCGTGCTTCGTCACAGCCGCGAACCGCGCGACGCCTGTGTTTGACGTGCAACCGGAGCGTCGCTGTGTGCGCGTCGTCACCAAGCCACCCACGCACAACGGCAGCAACAGCGTAGATGCTGGCGCGTTGTCAGCGACGTCACCATCGCTGTCGTCGCCCGAGACTCTGACGGCCGAGTGGGAGTTCCACTCGGTGTTTGCGACGTCTTCCAGCCACAACAGCGACTTCTTCCGCGACATCACGCAGCCGGCACTACGTAGTGTTCTCTCGGACGGCGTGAACACCAATATTTTGGCCACGGGCATCCACCCGACGCAGAAGTTCCGCTTGTTGTTCGGCCGTTCCACGTCTTCTGGAGCATCGCCATCGCTTCCTGAGCCAGAGAGTGGGAAGGATGTGTTGGATCTCCATGGGCAGCTTGGCGGGCTGTTGTTTGACTTCTTCCAGCGTGGAGACACTCAGTCCTACTGGAAACTCGGGGTGAGTAGCTGGCTCGTCGTCAGCAACCAGGCTGTGGATCTGCTCAAGCCTCAGCCTGACACTACCAGCTCCTCGTCACCACCAGCAGCTACGAGTACCAGCAGCTCCAGTCCGCTTTCGTTTGTATCGCTGGAAGCCACGAGCCTGGCCAGTGCACTCCAGATACTGCAGACCGCCAAGACTCATCGCATTGTGATGAAACACACGGCCGAGCACTCGCACTTCTTCGTGCGGCTCGCGTTCTTCCACTGCTCGACAGGCCAGCTCAGCACGCTGCATCTCGTGGATCTCATGGACCTCAAGGACTTTCGAGACTCGGGGTCGACCCAGGAGAAGCAGGAATTGTACGAGATCCTCCACGAGATCCGCACGCAAACTGCTGCGATGGCAGCCGCAGGTGGAGCTGCAGCAGCGTTAGCGTCGCCCAGAAACAAGCAAAAGCCAACTGCGGCTGCCAAGTCTGCTAAAGCCATGCTGCTGTCCAACTTCCTCCAGCCACTACTCACGCAGAACGCGAGAACGTTCTTGTACGTGAACGTGATCGACTCCCGAGCGAGTCTCCGCGAGAGCGTCGCGCTGCTCAACGCTGTCGCCAATATCAAGGGTTTCGCCTGTGTGTGCAAGAAGCTCACAGGCATCACGTTCTCGCAACTGGGCTTCCAGGCACCACCAGTTATCCAACCTCCATCAATAACAACTCCCAATGGGGAGACCACTGCGCTGGATTCAGCAGCTGCAAAGGCCATGGCCGCCGTGGCGATCGGTGAATCCTTGCTGAATCGACTCGCCTCAGGCCAGTTATCAGCACCATCAACTCAAGCCCAAGCCACACCCGCCATGGTGGTAGCTCGTCATCAAGAGCTACCACTGGGAGCCGCCACGTCGCCCCTGCCTTCACCAGCCGTGACCTCGGATGCTATGTCATGGCTGGAAGCGTTCAAGCAACGCAAGAAGGATATCCTGAACGCCACGAGTAACCATCCGCCTGCACCACGGCTCAGCAGTAGCTCTTCGCTCGAAGAGCTACCATTGGGGCTCAGCGAGACGACATCACCTGCACAAGTCTTTCCAGTGTCTGCAGCTCGAAGTGGCAGCAGTGGTGACCTGTACGCTCGTTTAATGGAAACGATTCAAAGCACGTCCTCCTCTGTGCCAACTCCTGGTTTCCAACCAGCAACAATTTTAACAACAGCAGCGCTGCCAACGAGTATAAGGCCTCCACTACGGCGGTCCACCTCAGTGCCTTTGCCTATCGAAGACCCGATAGAGGACCCGCTCCCGCCGCCTCCCCAGCCACAACTGCAGCGAACGTCGCTCACATCCGATCTGGCTGCTCGGATATCCTCCAGTGCTTACGCAGGAAGTGGGTTTATGCCCCGTGGCTTAGCCAGTGCTGCTCTCCCACCACCACGCGCAATCTCGTTGGACAACATGGAGTTACCACCACAGAACATGGTTCCTCCCAACGTCGATGGCCTGGATTCCGCTACGGCCGCTAAGATCCAAGCCACTGATGCCGTGTTGCTTCGAAAGAACTATGATGCACTGCTTAACGTCGTGCGCGAGCAGCAGCATCTGCGTGAAGTCGCGGAAACCAAGGCCCGAGATATTGTCCACGACGCGGAAGAAGTACGTGCCCAGTACGACGTCCAGATCGAGAACCTCAAGCTGGAGGTTGTGGCACTGAAGTCGAAAGTACGAGCACTGGAGAGACAAACAGGGTGTGCTCAAGTCTTTGAACAGTACGAGGCCGAGCTCCAACGGTGGCAGCGTGAAGTGCAACAGCTCCGTATGCAGAACGTCGAGCTGGAGCTGAGACTGGCAACGCCGTCAGGCCATGGAGCTGGTGATGAACCAACACGGACCCCAGGACTCTATGGAGGCTTCGAAGCTTCAGTCGCGGATCTCAAGAAGAAGTACTTGGCCATGGCCCACGACAAGACGGAGCTGGAGCAGCAACTCGCGGAATACCGAAAGAAAGACCGCCATTTCCAAGCCCAGAGCAAGCTGATCAATGAATCGTCGCGACGAGTGGATCGACTGTCGAGGTACTAGTATGTCGTTGGTGCACTGTGTGCTGAAATGCAGTGTTTGTCTAATGTTGTGGGCTGTTGATCAGGGAGCTCACGGAGAAAGAAGGCGCGTTGGTGTCCACGCAGCTTGGCAAGAAGCGGCTGAGTGCGGAGTTCGTGCTCGCTCAGCAAGAAAGCCAGCAGCTCCAGCAAGAAAACGAGCGGCTTCTGATGGAAAAGGCGGCAACAACAGAAGAGCTACTAGCAGCGAAAATGTACTTGGCGTCGGTCGAGAGCGAGCAGAAGAAAGCGGCGATCCTGGACAAGTTTGTGCGCAAGCATGGCGACCGCATGCAGCGGCTCCGCGGGCCTCCAGGGCTTTTCAACGGTGGGGTGGAAGGCAGCAACAACAGCTCGCACTGGCTGGAGGCGGAGACTTGGAGGCGAGATGCCCAGGCCCGTGAGGCTGAGGAGAAGCTGTTCCAGGGCGTGAAGCGCAGCGTACCGCAACTGGTGCCATTGGCGAACAAACTGCTGCGGAAGCTGGAGCTCCAGGAACTGTCACTGCGGGAATACGCTGAGCGGGAGGTGGACTTCATCAACTTGCTGGTAGAGTTGGCCAGCGATCAACCGGCGATGGCCCTCAAGGCCATGATAGAAGAAGAGATGAAGAAGCTGTCCATCTTCTAGCTGGGAACAATCAATCAATGGAATAGATGGATATGGCTCATCATGTGTGTGTATTGGGGCTAGTGAGTGGTTACACCGGCCTCGACGACCCAATTTTGAACCTAATAGGTGTGTGTGTGCGACTCGGAAGACTAGCTGTAGCAGTGGAAGCTGCTATGCTTAGTCGACGTTGGCCTGCGCAACGTCCTGCTCGGTGAACTTGCCCTTGTTGGCGTCCGAGGTCGATCGGTTCTTGCGCTCCAAGATCTTCTTGCGGTCCTTGTCGAGCTTGATCTTGCTGATCACAACCTTGGAGGCGTCAATGCCGATTGGCACGGCGGCGCCGTTGGCCTTCTCGCGCACCACACGCTCGACGTGGATGACGAACTTCTTGCGGTACACGGTGGTCACACGGCCCTCACGGTTCTTGAAGGCACCACGCACGATCGTGACCTCATCATCCTTACGGATTGGCAGCGAGCGCACCTGTGAAGATCAATGGAAACGAAACCCAGTCAGTTCCGCAGCCCGAGGAGCCCAACAAGCGAGCAGTTAAATGACGGCGGGACAGAACGACCGGACTCGGCACCACCACACAGCCAGTGTGAGAACGACAGCGAGAGAGCCAAATTCACACGACTGGCCGTGCAGGGAGCCGAATTGGATCCGCACTTACGTATCATACGATGCCATGAAGTGCCAGCGCGCTCTCTCGTTGTAGGAGAAGAGCGCGACTGACATGGACTTATACGTTTGAAAGTGTAGTGGTGTCGCCAGTGGTGGGCTCACACTAACTTACATTGTACTTCTTCTGGAGCTCCTTCGAGAGCGGCGCGCTCATCAACACGCGGCGCGCGGTCGAGTGCGAGCCGAAGTGCGCCTTGCGCGACTTGCGGCGGGACGAGGAAACAGCAGGGTTGAACTTCACTGTAGATCATTATTCAGAGGAGAGGTAACGCGTGAGCATGCTGCATATTCATCTTGGGCGTGGAGACACGCATGTTCACTTACTTTTGCCTTCACACACGAATGAGATGTACTGCTGCGCAATGCGTGGGCTGTCTTGTTGGTGCTGCTGGGCCAAAGAACTTCGAGACCAGGAGCCAATGGTTGGCCCGCGGGGACAGCCGGTTCAACCGACCGGTTCACTGGTGGACAGGAGACCGTGGCACGGTTCACGTGTATATTCGTTATTAGAGGTGAGGTGGTAGACTATATTGGTAATTTGTGGAATTAAGAGTGTAGCCATTCGAACGGATTTGATTGCCGAGCTGCTGACTCGATGGGCCGAAGACGCTCGCCGCAGTGTGAATATCTTCAGCATACAGTATCATGTTCCTCCCGTGGATACGCAGGATGAATGAGCAATGAAGAGTCTGGCGGTCATGACTACTGGTAGCACTATAATAGGCTTTATTATATGAAAAATACTCCCTGTAAGTTATGGTACTCGAGTGGCAACGCGGCCGGAGACTTGCTGTGGATTCAGTCAGCGAACAGAGACACCGAGAGTTTTGGTTTGCGGGGAGTCTCGGAGATGAGCAAGCGACTTGGTGTGTTGGCCTGTTTGACTGTTGTGGATGGATAGTGTTGCGCATGCTATCAGGGGGTGATACAAATTAGATTGGTGAGCCGACAATCGTCACTGAGCTTGGTCCGAGTGGGAAACATACCTCGATTATGAGCGCGGAGGCAGACGACCGTGCTCGAACGTGCGGGTGCGACGCAATGGATGCCGCTGTGGGTCGCTCTTGTGGGTCACCTTTCATCATCTGCGTGAAGAGAGGAGGAAGCGTAAGCCTACCATCGATGAGGAAGAGTTTGTGGGGATACGCACCTGAATGATCGCTGCTCGCAGCTCGGAGGAGTACTCGCACGGAAGTGGTGGGAGGTTCCCGTCGCGCAGCGCGTGCCACTCACTCCCTGACGATGGCAAAGCCATTCCAGTTGCCAGCTCGAGCATCGTGATGCCTAGGAAAAGTTGTGATCATCAGAAATTACCGTCGAGCACGCGTTAAATACGGTGCATGCAGGTGCACGTACCAAGACAGAACACATCGGCCGATGGATATCGCTCCGCTGCCGATAGTAGCTCCTTCGCCATGTACACGGCGTCACCCTCCAGATCATCGACCCGCTTCGAGCTCCCTGAGCTTTCTGCCGCCATGCCGAGATCACCGATCTTCAACTGTCCATCTGCCGTAATGAGAATGTTGTCGGGCTTGATATCGAGGTGAATGATGTCGTTGGAGTGCAGCACCGCGAGACCCTGAGCAACGTGGCTCATAATCGACCAGAGGCAATCCTCTGGGATTCGTTTTCCTTCACAGAAGCTGATAAAGTCGCGCAAGTTGCCGCCTGTGCACAGCTCTGTCTGGACAAATAGGTAACCTTCTGCTTGCCACGCTTGGTAGTACTTGACAACGTGGTCGAAGCTGGATCCTGACGCTGCAAGGTGCTTAGCGATGATAACTTCTTGCAGAAGCATATCCCTAGAAGAAAAAAACTCGCATTGTCAGAGAGCGTTCCGTTGAACCTCACCGTTTCAGTGTGAGATTCCTACCGCTCGCGCTCGCTGCGCAGCTCGTGCTTCGTTTTCTTGATCGCGT
This sequence comes from Pythium brachiatum, assembly GCA_023337615.1. Classification (NCBI taxonomy): domain Eukaryota; phylum Oomycota; class Peronosporomycetes; order Pythiales; family Pythiaceae; genus Pythium; species Pythium brachiatum. The sequence continues at coordinate 9,816 of JAADXI010000324.1, read as the reverse complement.
AGTGGCGCTTGTTCTTGGGTGAGTAAGCCTAGTCATGGTTAAAACCTCTAAATATTCGATTCCGACGCTCGCGCTGCAAATTGTGTACCTTCAAAACTTCCGCTGACACGCCAGCGCCCAGCCATCCGACCATTTCCAGTTCTGCGAACGCGGCAACCTCCATTCCCTACGATCGATAGCGGTTAGAGTGTGTGGCTTCACCACACTGAGAGGAAACAGCCTACCGAAGAGTCGGAGGGATAATCAACGTGGACGAGCACTTCTCTCTGACTGAGAAACTTTTTACGAGCTGTAAACAAGCCATCAAACACGTTTTAGAACACAACCAATCGCATCCCACAAACCTCTTGGCGACGTACATGGCGTGGTATTCCTCTGCTTGAGTGGTGTTGCTGGTACTGGGCTCTTGAAGGATACGTTCATCGGTGTTGGCTCCGTATCTTGAGGGACTTTGGTCTGCGGACTCTCCCACGGGGACCACGTCGACAGCGTGCTGCACACAGACGTATTCAGAGGACCTTGCGCTTTCCCCTGCCGAGACTTCTTCCGTGGAGTGGTGAGATCTGGTGTCTGCACGGGCGAATACAGGCTCGGGAACGGCACTTTGACTCGCTTCACTGGACAACTCGCTGGTCCCTCTACTGCTAGTGGGGAATCGGCTTCACCCGCTCCGTATCGACTGCTCTCGAGACTATGGCGTCTTCTCGCTGCCGTTCGACTCGCCTTCATCGGCGTCACAGTTGTATACGCAACCGCTGGAGCTGTCGCTCTTGCCGGATGGGTCAGACCACTCAACCGCCGGCTGCGGCTTCGGTACGACGTGCGCGTGCGGCCAAACGCGTTCTCCTTCTCGCGGCTTCCACCACCATCGTCACTGCTGCTGCTGTCACTGAACCCACTACCAAAAAGCGTCTTTGTAAGCACGGGCGACATGCGTCCACTGCACCCTTCGTCCTCGTCCTCGTCTTCCACCACTGCCACGACGACTGCTTCCTCTGGCGGCGTGAAGCGCTCGTCCATCTCCACGTCGCTCGTGCGCAGCCGCAGCGCCGACACGTTGCCGTCCACGGACGTGCCGAACGACCGGCGGCTTTTGTGCTGCGTCTTGCCACCCACTGCGCGCGTCGTGACGGCCGTCGGTGGACGGCACGGCGTCGTCACGGGGGCTGGCGCCATTCTCGTCTTTGTCCAATTGAGCTACTCGGCAATGGGGGTTTGACACGGGACCATCATTCCGACTGCGTTTGAAACCAAGATTTTCCCGCGGTTTCTCCCGCTGATGTAAGTTTCGCTCGTAAGTTACCGGGAAGTAAATAACTTCCAGCACTTCAATGAAAAGAACCACCAGAATTTATCGATATTTGTGCTCCCTCCTGTAGTTTTCACAAGAGAGCTCTTGAAGAGACTCATGCGGAAGACGGTGTAGGGGGTACTATTCCAATCCTTCGAACCCAAACACCAAAGCGTGCAATGGAAACGTCGCTGCTTCGATCAGGAAGAGAATCACGACACCACTAACCATCGGACCTCGTCACTAGCGGCGCATTTGCACGCGCTAGCGCAGCTCCTCGCGCCACCAAGCCACAGGGGACCTCTCCATTGACAAAGCGTCTTGCGTGTCACGCAGAAATCTCCGTCGTGGCGCTAATTTTGCGTTAGTGCGGGCCATTCTCCCGAGAGCTTTCTCTCTCTTGAGCGTGTAGCTATAATCGGCGTCGCTGTTGTGGCGTATAAGACTGGGTAGCGGCGGTGTGGCTGTGGGAGACACCAAGCGCCAGTGGCGGATAGCGCAAGGCTCCTCGCAAGACCGGTACGACGATGCTGTCGCGCGTGACGCAGTGGCTCTCGACCAAGCTCGAAGTGCGCGAAGATGACCATCTCCGGCTACGTTTCGAGACGCTGGTGCGTATCCATCGGCAATTTCAACGGTGCTGCGTATAGTGGCTGAGCCTGTATGAATGGATCTGTGTGTGGTTGTGTTGTGTGCTTCAGACGCGGATGAAGAAGGCGACGCTGGACGTGATGCACGTCGCCGAGGGCCGGACGACCAGCAGTGGCGAACTGGACATGATCAGCCCGTCACCGTCGCCGACTCCCAAGTCCATGACGCCCCGGAAGCCGCGACGCGTGCTCACAGAAGAGGACATGTGTGTCCATGAGCTGGGTGCGTTTCGACATATACGCTTTCTATGGCGGGTACTCTTCGTGTGACTCATTCGTCATGACTTATGTTGCAGGCACTGCGCTGGAGTCGTGTCTGAAGCTGGGGCTCAAGCACCAGTCCGACCACGACATCACGCTCTGGAACGTGCTGTACTCAAGTTCGCTCGTGCTGGACGAACCCACGCTCGTGAATGCGATCCAGACGGCCGCGACGCTCTCTCACGTATGGTGGCTGACTGCATCTCCAGTGATTCTCCAAGGAAGGCTAGTCTGTCTAATGTAAGGCTTGTGAGCTGTAGACGGATGCAGGCAAGGCGCGCTGCTGGATCAAGCTGGCGCTGAGCAACCAGACCCTGGAAACAAGCTTGATGGTATCTTCGTCCGTGCTGAGCACTGCGTTTGGTTCCTGTATGTCTGTCGTCTCACCCGTGATGCTGAACCTCTGCAGATCATGTTTTCTATGGCCTGTGACCAAGTCGTGTGTGCGAGCTACGAGGATTGGGCGTTGATGCGGTGCACGGAGGGCCTCGATTTGTTCCTGCAGATGGTGATCGACTGCCGCGAAGTGCGCTTCAATATCAAGGTCGACGATGAACCGTTCCGCGTCGCCGCACCGAAGGAAGTGGCGACGATTCCCATCGCTCCCAATGCAGACGGCGCGAAAGCGGAGGGAGATGCGACAGCGGCAACGACGACAATCACAGCCGCGGCATCTGCAGCAGGATCCGCCGGACCGACGGTGGTCACCAGCTCCTTGTTGCCCTCCATGCCTGCTATGCCAACTTCTCCACTCGCTTCAGACGTCACAGTATCAGCTGACAAGATCGGACAGGCCGATGGCGTTGCTGCGACCGCTGCTGCTGCTGCCGTCGTCCCTGCAGATACGTTTGTCGCGGTCTCGGCAGTCGTATTCCCTCATCGCCACAAGGGAATCAAACCGTGGCAGCACGTGTTTGGCGTCAGCATCGCGTACTTGTCCAAGAACCCGTACCACAGCCGCTTCGCGCTCATCGACTCGGTGTTGTCGATCCCCAATATTGTTCAAGACTGCATTGACATCTTGTACGAAAACCCCGACACGCCTCGACTCTTTCGCACGACTGTGCTGAATGTGACGGTGAGCCAAATCCGAGAAGTCGTGGAAACGGAAGGCGCACTGCCCAGTGATCTCGATGCGCACGGCGCGGGTGCGCTGCTGCTCGACTTCTTCAAGAACCTGCCCGAGTCGCTGCTCACCTCCGAGAAGTACGAGGCCTTTGTCGCGTCCGGCCGACTGAAGGAAGAAGATGCAAGTGTTCGAAACATTGCCTGTCTCGTTCAAGAGCTGCCCGCCCACTGCAAGTTTGTGCTCGAGAAGGTGATCGGTGTCATGCACTTTCTCCAACTGCCCGAGCACGCCCAGCACAACGGAGTGGATGTGACACTGGCATCTACGATGCTGGCTCCAGTGATCGCATTCAAAAGCGAAGCCATGACGACTCCTGCCGGCCAGCGCAAGATGTCCCACACGCAGCACCATGATGTCCGCTTCGCAGCGGTAGGTGCCCAAGTCGTCGAGCGTATGATCAAACACAATGATGTGATCTTTCAGGAAGTAAGGCTTCAAGTCTCAGACGCTCTGGAACGGCTCGAGTCCAAGAAAGAAGCTCTTCTCTCGATCTACCAGCTCTACAAGATGAAGCCGCAAGTCAGTTTCATGTCGGATCGCCAGTACTTGGATGAGATCTCGGATATCTTCATGGAAAGCGTGAAGAAGAAGGAGTCACCCGTGTGTGATTCCCCGCCCAACAATCTCGAGCGGATCCCGCCACCAGTGATCCGCAAGGTCATGTCTCCCCTCAAGCACAGAGCGTCATCTCCTCTGCTGTACGAAGGCAACCTACCACTGAGCGCATCAGCACCGACAACGTCGTATGCCGCAGCCATGGCCAACAGCAGCCCTTACCCCAACTCGCGAACAGGCAGCGGTGGCAGCTTAGGCAGCCGAAGGCAGACAGTCGGCATGAATCCACTGGCCAGCGTCGCAGAGGACATCGATCGCCGTATTTCTGACTCGTGGCAGAAGCACGGTTTCAATCGTCCGACGATCATCGGGAACTTCGAGAAGGGTGGCGTCTTGTTGTTACGCTCTGTGACATATATGGTCAAGACCGACAGTGCTCTTCTCGATCGGCTCTACAGTCGTGCTCTTCCATCGGTGCAGAGCTCCTACGATGCCGGTCTCGTCTCATCGGCTATTTGCAAGTCGCTCATCAACCTGCTCCATCTCGTGTAAGTGCTTCGTCTCGCTGCAGACTTTTGGGTGGTGGTTGACTCACGTTTGTTGTTGTTTCATTTACAGCCCAGCACCGGAGCATCCCAACATCAACATCGTTGCGCTTTCCGTTGAACCGTACTGGGAGCTGTTCGACGAAGAGGCGTATTTCCTGAAACTCTTCCTGGTCATGTTCCAGATCTTCGACCAAATTTGGAACTCGCTGAGTCCCGATGAAGCTTCGTTTACACGCGTATTCTGCGATACAGAATCCCGCGTGGACGATCTGCTGAAGAAATCGCCGAGCTGTGTCGAGGATCTTCGCAGCGAGTGGGAAGAGATGTGGCGACAGATGCACGAGGATGAAGACGCCTCGACGGAAGAGGAGACTACATGTTCTGGTAACAGCGGTGGTGTGATTGGTGCAGACGGCCATAAAACTCCAGTGCAAGCGCCTCCGTCCCCGCCACGGCTCAGCAAGAAGCCTTCGTTCACGTTCCGGCCAGAGGATTACAAGAACAAGCTGCTGGGGCCGTCCCACATCTTGACTGCGGAGCACGTCGCGTTCATCGACCACTCGGTGCCGATCACATCGCAGCTATGCCGCTGGTGTCTGCTGTATAGCACCGAGAGCCACGGCTCGTCGCTCCACACGTTGCTGATGCTCACCAAGACCCACAGCCCGACGCTGATCGTTGTCAAAGATGACAAGGGAAACGTGTTTGGTGGATACAGTTCCGACGAGTGGCACCGCTCCACACAGTACTTCGGCAATGGCGAGACGTTCCTGTTTTCATTCAGTCCGCGTGCAGGGGCTCCCGCTGGCGCACCATCCACGCCGGCTACCAACTTTGTCAAGTACCCGTGGAGCCGACGGAACAACTACTTTATGCTCTGCTCGGAAGAATCGCTCGTGATGGGCGGCGGTGGAAACTTCGGCTTGTATTTGGTACGTAGTATACGACCTGCCTTCACTGTTACCGGTAAGTGGTTCTGTGTTGACGCAGCTCTTCGTTTTGCGTGGATTTGTAGGATGCCGACTTGTCTCGAGGCACCACGGGGCCGTGTGAGACGTTCAGCTCGCGCCCGCTCGTGGCGTCGCACGAGTTCAACTGTGTGTATGTCGAAGTGTGGGGCTTCACGACGAGCGACAAGAATCCCGTGGCCAACCGCGATGCGAAGAAGCGCAGCGTGCTGGACTGAGCCTCGCAGATCAAGTCCTCAATGTAGCGACGTCGCCTCGCCTCAGTTCAAGAAGCGGACCGGTAGCACCGACAGCCGCAAGCGTGCGCTGGTGTGTACAGTAAGTCATCCTTCTCTAATCAAAAACAAAACGGATGCAATGGGCGACGACGGCACAAAGCGCAGCACGTTCACGGGTTACTCGCTTGCTCACTCTGGCTCAAACTCATAGCGTCGGCAGCAACTCGTTCTGTAGCACGTCCCCGAACGACGCAAACGGCTTGATCAACTCCTCCGTCTAATACACAGACAGCCACGTAGATTAGAACGATCATTGCTCGCCGAGAGCCTTCGGTGGTCGAAAGACAAGCACTGACCTGCTCGGGCGTGAGCGTGGCTTGATGGGCAGCTACCAGAGCTGGCTGCTGCGTGAGCACGTCGTTGTGGTGCAACTGCAGGAAGCGGTCGAGTGCGGTCTCGACAAACGAGCGCAGTCTCTGGGTCGCGACCTCCGAGATGCGGTCGTGGAACAGCACGGCCTGCACGTGCTCACTGCTGTGGACGAGCATCTCGAGGGCATTGGTCTAATGCACATAGTGAAAGAGCACAGAGTTCAGCACGTGGAGAGCCAGGAAATGAAAGGGAGCCACCCGTACGTCTGTCACGGAGCTTGTCCGTCGGTCGTCGTCCGAGGGCTTGAGGTGCGTGGGCGTGATATTGCCTGTGTTGCCGTTGGTCGCGCCGTTCCCCGCACTGCCGATGCTGGTGGCGCTGCCGTTGCCATTGCCGATGCTGTTGCTGCTGCTGCGGCTCGTGTGCGAGTCAAAATGCACGCGTACGACGTCTACGATAGTTTAGTTAGCCTCTGTTTCAACTCACACAAATACACAGAGAATTAGCAAAGCAAGACGCACCACCGCCGTCGATTTCGCGCGCAAATTGAGCGAGTGACTGGACAAGCGCGTCCACGCCTTCTGCGTGGGCGTGCGGGTGCCATTTCCACTGCGTCGTGAAGAGACAGAGCCCCGAGGACCGCTCCACGAGCTTGAAAATGCGCAGCACGGACACGAGCCCGAAGTTGGGCAGCGCCTCGGACACGGTGCTCGCGACGATGCTGGCGCTTGCCGAGTGGGAGGGTGAGCCGTCCCTTGGGGGTGCGGCGTGCATCGTCAGCGAGCGCACGAGATCCAGGCGTGCAGAGTCTAGCACGCGGTCTTGCTTGCGGAGGTTCGCTCGGTTCATGAGCTTTTCACTGTTGCTGAAGTGGCCTGAATTTTTCGTGGCCATTTCCTCTAGCTTAGCTTAGTTTGAAGATTATACTAGACTAAGCTAAAATTTAATTGAGTGGATTTTCGGCCAGTCAGCAGCTCAATTGGAGATTGAGACTGGCGAAAAATGGCGGATGCACAGGCGGCAGTGGGGATGAAGGCGGTCTACCGCTTCAAGGGCGAGACGGTGCACGCGTTCGAGAGCTTCCCGACCGATGACGAATCCTCGAACGAGTACGAGAGCGTGCCGCTGGAGCAGCGCGAGAACCACTCGTTCCTGGGCAAGCTCGACGGCAGCGTGCCCATGCCGGCACTCAAGACCACCGGCCCGTACGCCAAGCTCGTCACGGCGCTCAAGGTACAGTATGGTGGAGTGTAGATGGAAGCAGCAGCGTCGAAAGCTGAGCTAATGCGTGGGTTTGAATGGCAGCGTGCGAAGGAGGACAGCGAAGGATTCCTCAAGGACAAGGTCGAAGGCCCCGTGCCAACCAGGCTGTACGAGCAGTAGACACTGCAGAAGACGACTACTACGTACTACGTAGTACTCGAGATGTTTCACAAAGAGCATAGCGCGACACTGCAAGGAAATCAATTTATGTTAACAGGATATGCATACCCACGACGCTAGTTTCGTCTGTAAGATCTACAGGTTGGTTGGTTACACCCGCCTCACTCGTCCTCTTCGTCCCACATCGGCAGCGCCATTTGCTCGAGCATGCGGTACGACTTGTCCGCAGTCTTCATCTTCTTGCGCGGGCGGCGCTTGGCCGCCTTGTCCTTGGTCGAAGGCGCGTGCAAGATGCGCTTGAGGCTCGGGGTGATCGACGCGGCGTTGTTTGAGTGGCGCAGCGAGCGGCCTCGGGAGGACGTACTGGCGTCCAGATCGCCGTCGGCGTGCGCGCGAGGACCGGCCTTACGCCTGCACAGCTCGCAGAACCACGGGTCTTCGGGACGAGGCATGAAATCCAGGTTCGTACAGCTAGATACAGGCAAAGAATGAGAGTGGTCAGCACAGTGTATCTCGTGGAGAGAGTGGCAGTGAGAAAGGCAGCAACGTACTTGAGGTGGAAGGCGGCCGGACACCCGTCGCAGCAGATCAGTTGGCCGGCGAGCTTGCAGCGATGGCACGAGTCCTCGTTCAGATCGTTCTGTAAGACAACACAAAACCACACGTCAACACTCTCCACAGGGGGCTTCGAACACTAGCCACGAGACAGTGATCACCGCACCGCATTGTGGTTGAAGATCTGCTTGCCATCCTTCATGTTGTCGATGAAGCGGTAGATGTGGTCGGACAAAATGAACTCGCTCGACGGCACGCGCTTGTTCCACTTGGACGTGCCGTTCGCGAACGCCGTCAAGTCGTCATAGAATCGAGCGCGTGCGTCCAGCAGACTCAAGCGCTTGGTCGGCAGCGTGGTTGTTCGGCGTGCTGGCTGGGGCGATGTCGCGGCAGTTGGCTTCACTGTCTTCTTCTTCTTCTTCTTATCGTCGTGCTTCTTCTTCGCCGCGACAGCTTCCTCAATGTCTTTCTCCCAGTTGTGGATGCCACCACAAAGGTAGCTGTGCATGCGGCCCATCGCGTCCAAGTGTTCGCCGCTCTTGAACTTGTCGTACCAGCCGCCCTTTTCCGGTTCCTTTGGCTCGGAGGAGAGATCTTCCTCCGTCGTCTCGGACCACTCGGAGGAGAGTGGACTACTGCTGGTGCTAGTGGAGGCTGACGCGGCGTCGTGTCCCTGTGGCTTGGTCGTACTGGCGGTCTTCTTCACGGGAGCCTGCCGCTTGTTGCCAATAAATAGCCGACGCTTGTTGTAGCCGTAGTAGTTGAGCCATTCCTTATCGAGCTTGGAGCTCTTGAGCAGCGCCAGGGACGTCAGATGCTCTGGACGCTTGACCTCTGGCGGCAGAGACGCAAAGATCTCCTGGCTCTTCTTCGAGGCGTTGATCTTCAGCAGCGCGTTCTTCATCTGCACATCCGAGCGCTTCAAGCCGAGCTTGCCCGTGCACGATACTGAGCCACAGCGGCAGTCCATCGGATCGCCAAAGTGGGAAAAGTTGTAGTCGATCGTGATCTCTTCGCCGGGCAGCACGCGGCGGCGCGCGAAGATACCGATGCGCCGGAGCCCGTCCACGTTCCACTTCTGGGTCATGCAGTTCGAGTCGCAACTGTGGTTGATGAACCGCGCTTCGTTACTGCGGTGGCGCGCGTCCACGACCACGTCCTTCTCAATTTCGAGCATATAGAAATGGGATTCGCCCTGGTCGCGGTCTCGGATGAGGCGCCGCTCGCACTCCTGGTCGTCGATCACTTCGCCCACGTACTCGATCACGAACTCGCCCTGCTCGATGACTTCCTTGGCGAACAGGCCAAAGCCACAGCCTTCCACGTACGCGACGCGAACGGATCTGTGTTGATCATCACACGAAATCCCTCAGTCAGTCAGTCGAAACTACGCTTCCTCCATTCCATTCACCCGCAACGTACTTGTTCTCGCGGCGCTTGATGGCGCGGTTTGTGCAGAGATGCTCCGGAGCCGAACACGTGTCCGCGGAACAACTGATGAGCAACATGCGGTTGTGGCAGCTCTCGCCACAGTACAGCTCCTGCTCCACTGGGACGGCAGCAGCAGCAGCAGCAGCGGCAGCAGCGGCAGCGGTAGAAGCGGCAGCGGCGGCTTTCTCTTTCTCGCTCTTGCGTCCGCGCTTCTTGGACATCTCCGGCTCTGGCTCTGGCTCCTCATGCACTTTGCCTCGGCGCGACGTCGAGCCTGACGCCTTCTTTTCCTCGAAGCAGTCGCACTTGTGCACCGGCAGATCCGCCATGGGCTTGGTGTTCGTCAGGTACACGGACTTGCTGATATGGCGAAACAACGACGGCTTACGCACTGCCTTGCGGTCCTGTTCCATAGACAGAGTAGAACGCGTTCAGTACACACAGCCACTCACACG
>JAADXI010000323.1:0-25845 GCA_023337615.1 Pythium brachiatum | reverse complement strand
TTGCCCAAGTTCACAGCAAGTCCTAGCTGGATGGTTGGTGGCTGAGTGATTCTCGCTGCTACGGTGACGACGCTTCGTCGGATCCGCGCTTTCAATGAACCGCGCGGAGCTTCTTGGGGTGCTGGCTGTGTCTTCATGGTCGCTGCTTGCGAATTGTCCTCTGCCGAGCCCTAGAAGAGGTTCGAGTAGCAGTCCACACGCAGTTCGGTGCCTCTAATTGTCTTGAGCTGGTTGCGCCATTCCTATTCATGGGATTTTGAGCAGCATTCTTGTTTTGACGCTCAAGCCAAATCGGTCACTGACTCGGAGCGAGGATCCTCAGAGTGCCAGGCACACACCCAAAGCTTACGAAGGGACTAGAACCCGCAAACAAACCCATGACGGTCCGTCAGGTCCGTCAGGTCCTTTAGAATGCGTGGCGCTGCCTTTCCCGCGTGCGGATCTGCAGATTCGATTTCTGATTCGACATGGCTACATTTTCGTTCGATATTTTTCCAACTCAGTCCAGAATCTTCCGCCTAGCAAGTCCTGTGGAATGTGAAGGGAGTCCCAACGAAGGGGGCACAACACTACCATGATACGCTTGGCTCCTTTCCCTGGAGATTGTTTACCTCACAGCTCGATCAGTTTCTGCTGCGAGCTTCTCAACGAGAGGCTATTTTGGTGCGGTCGCGATCCCATGGTTGTCACTGGCCACTCGTCTGTGCCAAAACACACTACTGAAGAGTATGGGCGACTCCCGATCGCGTCGTACAATCCCGTGGGTTCTAAAACACCTCTAGACGCACAGACAGAACGCAACCGTGGTGGCTGATACTGTACACCCCTGGCTGATCGCGTTTGAGTGTGGGACGCACCTGCTCTTCTTGAAGTTCTTCATGTTGGATCGCTGACGCTGGAACCTTCCCGTTCACTTCGCCGCATATCCACTGAAGATTCGTGGCCACTCCGCGAGGGATTCCACGACAGTGGATCATCGCAGCCACTCCACTCAAGTCTCAAGTGCTGGCTGTCCCTGTGATTGCCATAGCCCCAAGCAGCCTCACACACCGCACAACCCAGAGCTCACTTCCCCACTTGACACTTAGCCCTCAAGTCACCCACCACCACCCTCACGACACACCACTATGCTCCTCAACTGCATCCTCGCGACTGCGGCTCTGCTCGCTGCCTCTGCCTCTGCAGCACTGGACATCAATGGCAACGACTGCACCCCAGTCACCACGGACCCCCTCAAGATCATGAGCTTCAACGTGCGCACTTCGAACGCGCAGGACTCCTGTCCGTCGGGCTGCTGGAGTGAACGCAAGACCCGTGCACAGCGCATGCTCGCTAAGTACGACCCGGACTTCATCGGCACGCAGGAGACCGCGGTGGACCAGACCAACTTCTTTATCGACACGCTCAAGTACGCCGCCACGGGCGAGTGTGCTGGTGACTGCCGGAGCAACGAGCGCAACAGCATCTTGTACCACGCCAACAAGTGGGAGCTCATCAGCTCGCAGACCTTTGCGCTGGTAAGTTTGTCGTGTTTTAAACCTGGCGGTACTAGGTTTGAAAGACTAACGGGACGTATCTTCTTGTATGTAGAGCGACACGCCTGAGGTCCTCGGCTCAAACTCATGGGAGCTGGAATACCGACGCGCTGCTGTGCTGGCTCGCTTCCGAAGCAAGCGCACGGGCAACTCGCTGTGTATGCTCAACACACACTACGACATCACGCGCGGCCAGGACAAGTCGTCCGTGCTGGTGGCTCGCCGTATCGCCGACTACTGCAAGCCTTACGACACGGTCGTGATGACTGGTGATCTGAACACGCTGCCAGACACGGCTCCGATCAAGTACTTGCAGAACGAAGTGAGTCTGCTGGAGCAAACGATTCCTATCCCGATGTACGAGACGCTCACAGCCGCCGGGGCTGGCGGCTACACGTGGATCGGCAGCTCTTTCAGCAACCAGACTGTAGACAAGAAGATTGACTACATTTTCGCGCGACGCGACGCGCAGACGTGTCTGCAGAGCGGCCAGATCATCACCAACTCGTACGAAGGATATACGAGCTCAGACCACGCCGTGGTGATGTCCAACTTTTGTGTCGGCAACGGCTGCACGTCGTGTTTGTAGAGTTACTACAGTAGTGAACAAGCTGCATGCTTATCAATCACATTTCTGATTGGATACTTGTATATCCATGGCATTATTGGTAGCTAGAGCTCGATCTCTCCGCTTGTTGTTCTTTGGTACGATGCCCATACAGCGACTAGGCTACATTGATCGGTACCGGTACTCGCTTAGGGGGTACTGACACAAAGCGAAGAAGCTGCTAGATCTTTGCTGGATCGTCGACACTCACACAGAGCTCACTAGGATAGGGTATGAGAACGTGTCCGATCCAGAACCAGTTCACACAGTTCTGGCACTGTGTGAGAATCCAAGTTTAGGTTTTCTGGATCGCATCCTCGCCGTGTAGCTTGTGTCTGGTTGGCTGGATACCTCCTACTCTGGTCTGCGTCCTCAGTTGTTGGCACGAGGACCGACTACTGTAGTCCCTCCTCCAGGACTCCACTGCGCCTGCCTTTCATCTCCTCACTTTGCAATTCCCCAAGCATCAGCCACAAGCCTCTCCACCACTTCCAACCATGGGCCGCAAGCAGAACACCAAGCAGGCGGACGCCACCACCCAACAGACTCAGCAGACCCAGAAGGGTGCTCCCGAGAAGAACGCCAAGCAGGAGGAAACCGTGCGTCCAATGTCGGGCAAGGGAGCTACCAAGGAGAAGAACAAGGGTGCCAACAAGAAGAACAACCGTCGCTAAACCCCTTGACCACTGCCTGGCATCGTGGCTCCTTCATGGAGGAGCCTACGCCCTTGGCAGTGTGACTTTTTTGAAAATCACAAAATACAAAACGTTTCTCAAACAACCAGATTTGATCGAACATACTAGAAATGGATTGGCCATAAACCCCATTCTCGTATATATGATTGGCTATAACTTGAAGTGGTCTTCCCGAAACAGATCTCATTCTACCGAACACGCATCTCCGAAAAGCACAAATGGACACGTCGACGGCGTCGGCTCCAGCGCCGCTCGCTCACCCGCAACGTGCAGCCACCGCCCACAGCCAAGTGCTGCTTCTCTCGCTGGTCTTCTTCTGTTGTCCTGGTCTCTACAGCGCGCTTTCGTCCATCGCCGGCGGCCTCCAAGACCCGACGCTCGCGTTCCGTGGCAATGTGCTGATCTACGCGTGCTTCGCCCTGTCCAGCGTCGTGGCAGCAGCGCTCGTGCCGTCCTTAGGCCTCCGCAAATCGCTCACACTCGGTACGACTGGGTACGTTGTGTACGCCGCATCACTGTGGAACCTGTCGTCTGGTCAGCTTCCATCAGCAGCCACAGCGGTCGTGGTGTTCTACGCCGCCAGCATCGCGCTCGGTGTCTCGGCGGGCTTTCTCTGGACGGCGCAGGGCCAAATGATCATGAGCTACGCGACGGAGAGTAACCAGGGCCGTTATCTGAGCACGTTCTGGATCATCTTCAATCTTGGCGCGACCTTCGGCGGGCTGCTGACGTGCGGTCTCAACTGGAACGCTGAGACCGTCGTTAACGACCACCAGGCTGTCTCCAGCGGCACGTTCCTGGCCTTCATCGCTCTCACGAGTGCCGGTACAATCGTGTCATTAGTGTGCATCTTATCGCCTGCACAAGTGGTCAAGGAAGACGGCAAGCGCGTCGTTATGGAGAGAGAATCGGCCCAGGACAAGCAGCCATTGGCCAGTCGAAGCTGGCGGACAGACGCAGTGGATCTCGCCTCGTACCTTGTCACGAGTCGAGAGATCCTGCTGCTGCTTCCCTTCTTCGCGTACAGCAACTGGTTCTACACGTACCACTCGTTTTTCAACGTGTCGATCTTCAATACGCGTTCAAGTGGCCTCGCAAGTGCGTGCTACTGGACCGCTCAGATGTTAGCAGCTCACTGGCTGGGAGGTGTGCTCGACAAGGCATCTACTGGTCATCCGGGTTCTTCGTCTAAAGAAAACCGCAGACGTTGCGCGTGGCTCGTGCTCGTAGGGCTCTCTGTGTTATGGAACCTCATGTGGGCGGCAGGATGGTACGCTCAAGTGGCTCTCCAGCTCTCGTACGACGCGCCGTTGCAACTCGATCTCGTCGAGAGTCCTCGTAACTCTCTCGTGCCTCTGCTTCTCTACTGTGTCTACGGAGCCGGCGATGCGCTGGGCCAAGTGTGGATCTACTGGTACCTGAGCTCCGTGTGTCCAAGCGGCCGGGACCTTCGCATCGCAGGCTTCAATGCTGGCTTGTACAAGGCTGTCCAGTCGCTCACGGCGGCTCTGTCGTGGTACATTGGAGCACAAGCCGTCGCTCCCGTGACTCAAGTGTGGACGAATTGGATCCTCAGCGACGTTGCGCTGGTGGGCGCGATGCTGTCGATGAGAACTTCACACTCAACAAAAGAGCACAGCGAGCAGGAGCTGGTCGAGCGAGAACGGCTCCAGGCGTCTCCACAGCAATATCAAAGCAACCAGACATCAGTTTAAAGGCACCTCACTCAAGCTTAAACTGGCTTATCAAGACGGACGCTAGAAGCTGCTTGCCGGTGCCTGCAGCGTGAACACGACGTCCATGTGTGTCTTCTTCCCGATGTTAAAATGTTTGGTGCCCGTCATTTCGAAGCCGTGCTTGCGGTAGAACTTGTGCGCGCGGTAGTTGCGTGGGCCAGTGCCGAGCCACACGACCTTGCGGGTCTTCTGCCTCACGATCTCCATTGCTCGCTCCATCATCGTGTACGACGCACCTTTTCCCTGGAACGGTGCGTCCACATACACGCGCTTGACCTCCAAGTACTCCTCCGGCTTGCCCGTCTCTTCGTCGCCTGGGCGGATGCTTCCGTCCCAAAGCATCACGAAGCCACAGGGGTTCACCGAGTCTTCTTCTGGGAACACAAAGAGCGTGGCTCGCTTGGGGTCTTCGATCTCTTGTCGTATCTTCTCGAGCGAGTACGAAGCCGCGACGTGCGAAGCCAGATCCTCGGGTGATACTTCACCAGCGTGGACGGTGGTGATCAAGTCTGTGTACGTGCGTGCAGCCATCGCGCTGAGCATGGCAGCATCGTCAGGCGTCGCGAGCCGCGTCGTGTAGCGTGTCTTCATGATCAATGCGAACTGAGACCGTGGTGAAGCTCAGGGAATCTCCTTGTGAGCCCTCTCCCCGCTGAGGGGATTCTCTTTGGCTGCCACTGCGGGATACTGAGTGGCGTCAGTGGGCGTGCCATCCAATCACAGGCAGTGGCGACTAGTAGCAAGAGATCTTTGAGTCCAGCCCCGGTTGCCCAGGAGCTCTCGTCCCCGACGGCTCACTGCGGGCCAGGGGCTTTGGCAGTAACTTGGTACTTCGAAGTATCATAGAAAAACAGTCATATTCAGTCAACAGCGGAGCCCAGTCTACACTCACGCTGTCTCGGTTCCTGTTCTCTAGAAGCTGCTTGCCGGCGCTTGCAGCGTTAGCACGACGTCTTCATAGGTCTCCGTTCCGATGGTAACGAGTTTTGAGCCCGTGATCTCAAAGCCGTGCTTGTGGTAAAACCCAATCGCACGGTCGTTGCGTTGGCCCGTGCCGAGCCACACGATCTTGCGGTTCTTCTGCCTCACGATCTCCATTGCTCGCTCCATCATCGCGTACGACGCGCCTTTTCCCTGGAACGGTGCGTCCACATACACGCGCTGGACCTCCAAGTAGTCTTCCGGCTTGCCCGTCTCTTCGTCGCCTGGGCGGATACTACCATCGCGAAGCATCGCGAACCCACAGGGATTCACTGGGTCTTCTGCTGGGAACACAAACACGGTAGTTCGCTGGCGGTCTTCGATCTCTTGTCGTATCTTCTCGAGCGAGAACGAAGCCGTGACGTGCAAAGCCAGATCCTCTGGCGAGACCTCACCGGCGTGGACTGTATTGGTCAAGTGTATGTACGTGCGTGCAGCCAACTCGCTGAGCGTAGCAGCATCGTCAGGCGTCGCGAGCCGCGTCGTGTAGCTTGGCTTCATGATGATTGTGGACTGGACGCGTGCCAGGAAATCTGCTAATGCTTCTCGAAGAGCTCAGCATAAGCCATCGGTTGGCGTGCCATCCAATCACATGCGCTGGCGACCAGTAGAAATGGATCTTGGAGCTCAGCCTGGACAGCCCAGGAGCTCAGAGCGTCATCATCATCAACGCTCATGGATCACGTACTGTAATGGAGCCACCCGACCTCGGTCTCACGGCTGTGGAAACAGCATGGTATCAAATAAATTCAGTCATCTGTATTCAGTTCAGTGCACTGGGATCCCAGTCTACAGTCTTCAGTCTACGACGACACAGCCTGTGGCACACGCTCATCCACAGCCACGTTCTTGGTCTGGAGCTGCTCGCTCTGAGGCTGCAGCGTGAGCACGATGTCCTTGTGGGACACAGAGCCGACCTGAAAGTACCGAGGGCCCGTGATCACAAACCCGAGCTTATGGTAGAACTTCTGGGCCTGCAGGTTCCGTGGGCCTGTGCCGATCCACACGACCGGGCGGTTCTTCTGGTGGATGATCTCCATCGCGTGCGCCATCAAAGCGTGCGCGGCGCCTTTGCCATGGAACGCTGTGTCCACATACACGCGTTTGACCTCCAAATGGTCCTCCGGCTTGGCGTGTTCTTCATCACCAGGGCGGATGCTGCCATCACACAGCATCGCAAAGCCACAAGGGTTTACTGGATCTTCCTTCGGGAACACAAACACGGTCACGCGCTTGGGGTCTTCGATCTCAGCGCGCATCTTCTCCACTGCGTAGGAGGTGGTGAGATGCACGGCCAGGTCCTCGGGCGTGATGTCGCCCTTGAGCGTCGTGGTCGCGAGGTTGTGGAACGTGCGCGTGGCGATTGCGCTTAGCGTCGCTGCATCCTCTGGTGTCGCGAGACGCACCGTGTACTCGCTGCTCATCGTCGCTGTGCTATAGCTTGTAGCTCTTCGCTTGGAGGTCTCTCTTTGGTGGTGCGGTATCTTGCGATGTGGCTCGGGCCAGCGTACCCCACTGCGCGTAACCCGCACACGGCACGTACGTCTACAGACAGCCACGTAGTGACGTGCCGTCCAATCAGCACGAGGCGACCAGTGGAATCGCTTGCGTGAAGCGTGATTACAGCGCTGAAGCCGCAGTGCATCATCTCGACTGTTGACACTGTTTTATACAAATGTAGCCATCTCCCACATGGGTTCACATTCCTCGGTCTCCACAGCTCACACCATCGGGAGGTCCAACAAAACTTTGTATTACTCATGTATGGACGCTCCTCGCGGTGCCACTGGCGCTAGTTAACATCTATCCGCACTGTCATCGTTGGGGAGCTGTAACGTCAACACGGTGTTCACGTGTAGCTTCTCCCCGAGTTGGAACTGCTTAGAGCCCGAGATCTCGAAGCCGTGCTTACGGTAGAACTTCTCCGCCTGTACGTTGCCTGGACCCATGCCGAGCCACACGACTTTCCGGCGTTTCTCCTTAATGATATCCATCGCTTGCCCCATCAAGACATGCGCGGCGCCCTTGCCCTGGAACGCTGCGTCCACATACACGCGCTTGACTTCCAAGTGCTCTTCAGCCTTGCCCGTGTCTTCATCGCCTGGGCGAATGCTGCCGTCCCAGAGCATCGCATAGCCACAAGGTCTCTCTGGATCCTCCTTCGGGAAGACAAAGATCGTCACGCGCGTGGGATCCTCGATCTCTGCTCGCATCTTCTCCACTGGATACGTACTGGCGAGATGCAACGCCAGGTCCTCGGTCGAGATTCTCCCATTGAGCCGTGTCAGGGTCATGTGTCGAAACGTTCGCGTGGCGATCGCGCTCAGGATTGCCGCATCGTCCGATGTCGCGAGACGCACCGTGTAGTCGCTGCTCATTGCCGATGGAACTCCTTGCTTGCAAATTTTACTGTGACGGTCCTGAAGATAGTTGCCTGTGATGCAGAGGCTTCGCCCGGCCCACGCCGTGACGGATACTACGCCTACGTCACCTACCAGACTACCAGACGGCATCCTGTCCACTCAGCACAGTAGTGCGGCCAGCAGAAATTTCTTGCTTTGCTCCACGCTGGAATTTCCAGCGTGGCGTGATTACATCCCGGACAGCATTGAAGTTCATGTACGTGATCTCAATGTTGTATCGCTGTTTTAAACAGGTGTAGCCATTCCGAAGTGGCTACACCTCCATGCCCTGAGCAAGTTGTATTGGTTAGAGTGCCACACGATACAAAGGCAAGTACGCACCATCTACTGGTATGGCATGCGTACTTTCATACACCCACACGCAAAAGCAGAGCAGCCATTCGACTTGGTTTGGCTCCAAAAAGCCCAATACAGTAGTTTATTCCACAAATACGTCTCTCTCCTCTCACATCTTGGCCAGCGGAGCCGACGGTGCGTCACCCTGCAGCATCGTCATGATCACATCCGGATGAAGCACCTTCCCCACTGGGAAGAACCGCTTGCCTGTGATCTTGAAGCCGTATTTCTTGTAGAAGTTCTGAGCGCGGAAGTTGGTTTCGCCCGTGCCCAGCCACACGTACTTGCGGTTCTTTTCCTTCACAAGCTGGGCCACAGTGTCCATCAGCACGTAGGACACGCCCGTGCCGTGGAACGCCTGGTCTACGTATACTCGCTTGACTTCCAGGTAGTCTTCTGGGTTGCCGTCTTCTCCTGGTCGTGCGCTGCCATCCGTGATCATCGAGTAGGCGCAAGGCGTCGTCGGGTCGTCCTTAGGAAACACAAATACTGTGCGGCGCGCTGGGTCTTCGATCTCCGCTCGCATCTTCTCGATCGGATACGCACCGGCCAGATACACCGCGAGGTCCTCAGGCGAATACAGCGGCCCGATGAGAGCCACGAACGTGCGCGTAGCGATCGCGCTCAGGATCGCGGCATCGTCCAGCGTCGCCAGGCGCACAGTGTAGGCAGCAGACGTGGTCATTGAGTATGGAGCTGTATTACCTTGGTCGGTTCTATTCGGGGAATGCACTTTGCTGGTGACGGTTGCACCAGCGTATAGCAGGAAGTGGTGCTGCTCTTACGTCAGCGGCGCTTCGTCCATCCATCGGCGCATGTGCCATCCAATCAGCCGCACCTTTCCAGCGAAAAATGATCCACAAGATCATGCGGATCCGCTGTTTTAAACAACTGTAGCCATCTGCGAGATGGCTACAGGACACCATGGTTGGCCAAACACGCTCGAGCTGCTCCGAGAATGGAGCCTCCGCCCTGAGTCTCCGGGCCTGAGGTATGAGTGGCTCTCATCCCTGTAGGCAAGTTGCATTGGGAGAGTGCTTTTGTCATAGCGCTGAGTATTTCCTGTGAGGCTTGAGTCTCAAGCCTCGCAGGAACTCGGCGCTATAAACTCAGCTCTGGAAATCAACGCAGCACGCGCATATTACTCGTCTACAAGATTTGTGCAATTGACTTTATACCACCACCTACCAACGCTGCAATCTACGGCGACTTGGTCAGTGTGAACACAAAGTCGTGGTGCGTGACCGTGCCGATCGTGAAATCCCGCTTGCCCGTGAACTCGAAGCCGATCTTCTCGTAGAATCTGTGCGCGCGCACGTTGCGCACGCCCGTGCCGACCCACACCACCGCACGGTTCTTCTGTTGGATCATGTTCATCACGTGGCTCATCATAAACTTGGCGGCGCCCGTGCCGATGAACGGGATGTCCACGTACACGCGTTTGATCTCCAGCGAGTCGTCCGCGAGCGCGGCGTCGTCGCCAGGCCGCACACTGCCGTCCTTGAACATCGCGAAGCCGCACGGATTCACGGGATCATCCTGTGTGAAAATGAACACCGTGGTAAGCTTGGGGTCCGCGATCTCCTTGCGCAACGTCTCCACGGGGAACGCATTGGCCACGTGCTTGACGAGGTCTTCGGGCGTGATGTCCTCCTTGTGGACGGTCTGCGCCAGGTGTACGAACGTGCGCTCGGCCAGCGGACTGAGCGCCGCCGCGTCGTCAGGCGTCGCCACGCGGATGGTGTAGGGCGTGCTAGTAGCAGTCATGATACTGTTGTTGTTGCTGAGGGCGTTGCGCGGGACGCGAAGCGTTGGGGAATGCGTCACAAATGGCTTCGAAATTCCATGAGCTTCTTGTGATGGGAAGGCACGGTCTCGGGGACCGTCACGGGAGAGCAAGCCTTCCAATCACAGACGTCATCATTGTTTACCGAAATATCAATTCATAAAGGTTCTCGTGGTTGTGCAGTATACTCACCTATATCAGTATTGACCGTGTATTTGTTATCCATAAAGAGACCTTGAAGACCACAAGAACTCGACGCTGGCAGCTCACGAAGAGCTCACCACCGCTTCTGGTTGATTTGCAGCATCGAGAGTGAGCACGAGGTCTGGCTCGAAGCCCGAGCCGTCATTGAAGGGCTTGTCGCCGGTCACCACAAAGCCGTACTTAGCGTAGAACCGCAGAGCACGGATGTTCTTGGGACTCGTGGCGAGCCACACGACCTTGCGGCGCTTGGCTTGGACCGCCTGCATCACTGCCTCCATGAGCGCGTAGGCGGCGCCTTTTCCCTGGAAGTCTTGGTGGATGTACACGCGTAGGATCTCCACGTAGTCCTTGGCGTCTCCGTGCTCACCCGGGCGGATGCTGCTGTCCAGGATCGTGGAGTAGCCGATCGGAGTCTGCGGGTCACTGGCACTGAAGATCAGCAGCGTGTGCTGCGCTGGGTTCTCCAGCTCCACCTTCATCCGCTGCTCTGGGTACAGTTCATATAAGTACGAGACGTCGTCTGGGTTGAACAGCTTCACGACGTGGTCCACGAACGTGCGCGTCGCGATCGCACTTAACGCCGCCGCGTCCGCAGGCGTCGCCACGCGAATTGTGAACGCTTGCTCCATTTGTTGCTGGGTGCTGGTTGACTGTGTGGGATGCCGAGCGGATACCGAAATGAGCCGCTGGTGAGATGGCTCTCCGTCTCCTTAACACGTGGCTGGTCATTGGTCAGTGGCCAAGAGCCGTCCGTGGAAATGGGTACATAATGGAGCCCAATGGACTATTGAATGGTCTCCATTATGTACCCATCTACACGGACAGTATGCGTCTACAGTACTGCCACCGTGGCAGCGCCACGTCATGACAGCACGACAACGCTGAATGCTGAATGCAGCGTGAGTACTGTAGGATATCATTGAAGTGGTTACATACTGTTGGTGGATCGTGTCGGTCTATTACGCCTGTAGCGTGAGCACGACGTCTGTGAAGATGGTGTTGCCGATGGGGAACGGGTGCTCGCCCGTGATCTCGAAGCCGTACTTCTGGTAGAACTTCTGGGCGCGGAAGTTCTTGGGCGCCGTGCCCAGCCACACGACGCGGCGATTCTTGCCAGTCGCGATCTGCATCACGTGGTCCATGAGAACGTACGCGGCGCCCGTGCCGTGGAAGGCCGAGTCCACGTACACGCGCTTGATCTCAAAGTAGTCGCTGGCCGCACCGTCGTCGCCTGGGCGGATGCTGCCGTCTCCAAGCATGGAGTAGCCGCACGGACTCTCCAGGTCGTCGCTTGGGAAGAGCAGCAGCGTCAGCCGCGAGGGGTCTTCCAGCTCGGCCTGCATCTTCTCCACAGACAGCGCCTTGGCAAGGTAGAGGGCCATGTCATCGGGACTCGGCGCGTGGAGGACGCTGATCAGCGCGACGTACGTGCGCGTGGCGAGCGCGCTGAGCTTGGCGGCGTCGGCTAGAGTCGCTGGACGGACAGTGAAGGCGGTAGTGGTAGTCATGGTGCTTGAAGGGGTATTTGAGGAATGAGTGAGGTTCTATAGTTGTGGCTTGCTCAAGCGGATCGGCGATCCACTCAGCAACACGCTCAGAGGGTTGCAGCGGGGCCTTCCACACATGGCTACATTTCCAACTGGGGCCTTCCAAACATGCTGCCCGCGTGGCAAAGAATATTCGTCTGGCGAAACGCGGTTTGCAGGCTGGAATGAAAGCTGCTGCGTATGTTTACTGTGTTTTAAACTTGTGTAGCCATGTCTGGGGAGCTCCTCGCCCTGTTTACTGTGTTTTAAACTCGTGTAGCCATGTCTGAGGAGCTCCTTACTCCTCCCCGTTGCGTGAGAGGGCATTCGCTTGCCGAGTCATGACGACGTCGGCGTGGGCCACGGCGCCGACCTGGTAGAGCCGCTCGCCCGAGATCTCGAAGCCGTGCTTCTGGTAGAACTTCTGTGCGCGGAAGTTGGTGACGCCTGTCCCCAGCCACACGATCTTCCGGTTCTTCTCGCTGACGACCTGCATCACCGCGTCCATCAGTGCGTGCGACGCGCCTTTGCCGTGGAACGCGGTGTCCACGTACACGCGCGTGAGCTCGAGGTAGCCGCCTGGCGCACTGTCGACGTCACCAGGACGGATCGAATCCTCGCCCAGCATGACAAAGCCGCACGGACTCGCGGGGTCTTCCACGGGGAAAACCAGCACCGTGGAGCGCTTGGGGTCTGTCAGCTCGACACGCATGGTCTCCGTGCTGTAGGCGCGACTGACGTAGGCAGTAAGATCTTCAGGCGTGTAGAGGTCCCCGAGTAGCTGGACGAACGTTCGCTTCGCTAGCGCGCCAAGGATCGCGGCATCCTCCGGCGTTGCCAGGCGCGTCGCGTACGAGTGCGGAGGCATGTCTGTCCTGTGTGTGTTTCTGTTTGCGTGGAAGAGCTCCTGTGAGAGCAGCACGTGGCTCCTGGCCGCTAGGCTGGAATTCTCAGCAAAGCTTCTGTTGATTGCGGAATCATAGGTAGAAATGTAGCCATCTTCGACATGGCTTCATCAGGGATCATCACGCTTTTTGCATCAACTGCGTCAACCTAAAATTACAATCGTAGCCACCACGCTGCAGCGTATTTCTGGGCACGACTTTCTCAAGTGATGGAGTGAGTGCTAGCGCTGGTGTTCCATCGCTTGCTCTTCTCGTGCCTGCGGCTGCTCCTTCTTGGCAGCCAAGTGGAGAAGAATGGAGGTCGGTAGTGTGTCCCCACGCGACACTGGCGGCGCGACGACTCCTACGGCGGAGGACCAAGCTGCTCTAACGGCGTCGTACCGCTCGTCGTCTCTGCAGCCGAACGAGAAGCTGTTGTTGTACGTGAAGGACTTCTCGCTGGCAGATCGCCTGCTCAATGTGCGCATCTACCAAGTCTCCCACACATCAGCAGGCGCCACGGCGGTCTCCGACTGCGTTGGGTATCGGGTCGCTGCGACGGACGAAGGAGAGAACGACTACGCGCTGTTCATCTCACGGGTCAAGGGCGAACAACTGTACAAGGCCGAGTTTCCTGAACGAACTGAGCCGATGACTGGAGAGGCTGTGGGCAGCAGCATCTTGACCCACTTGGACATTGTGGGCAATCGCCACCGCGACGTTGGCCGCATGATCTGCCGAGATCCGCAAGTCAGCGTGAGCAAAAAGGAACGCGTCGCTCCGCCACCGAAGACGCCGTCGAAGCAGCGCAACTCCCACTTACCTTCAAAAGAACAGGACAAGCGCATGAGCCGTAATAAGCAATCGCAGCAGCGTACGCATGAAGCGATCGCGGCCTCCCACGAGCAGCTCACGCATGAGACGGACGAGCACCATGGATTGGACACTGCGCATGGAGAGACGTCTCACGCCAGTACGCTCTCAACGCACAGCCACTTCACAGCTCACGGGGAGGTGACAGAGGAGATCCCAAAGGGACGAAAGAGCAGCGATATGAATCTGCTCCATCGCATGGCGAATGCGGATGCCACGACGATCTGGCGGGCCGACTTGGGCGCGATCGACGATGACGTTGACGAGAACGAAGAGCTGATAGATGAAGAGGAAGGCGGTGAAGAAGTGACCAGCCCCGACCATCTCAAAGCAGCACCGGCCCAGTACAAGCGCGTTGTGCCCGAGCGAAAGGCAAAGCACAAGGAGCTCCAGCAGCGTCGCGACAAAGAGCGCCACCAGCGGCTCCATCCCCCAAAGGTGATCGCAAAGAGTCCGTCGAAAGACACGTCTGCACGCCAGGGCTCGCCGCCTCGCCTTGCCACGAACAGTCCGAGTCCGACACGCCGCCGCGCGTCTCTCGTGAACCCAGCAACAGCAGCGGCACAGGTGCCTGCGAGTATAGTGATCGGCAACGCCCACGCACTGAAGACGTTTGTGGGGGCTTCGCAGCCTGAACAGGAGCAGTTTCTTCGACGGAAAACGACGCTGAAGAATGAACGGCGTGTGTTCAAGACAGAGGGCGTTTTTGACGACACGCTGGACGTTGAGATCACCAGCGAGAGGCCCGACCATCGTACTATGGAGTACGCGCCAGGATCGCCAGTCGCGTCGGCGAATAGACGAACGCTATCAACGCGGCGATCCAAGACGACTCCGCAAACAGGAGAGCTACACGCACAAGCGTCACCGAAGGAGTCGGTGATACCAGTAGCTGCTGCCAGTCAGTCAGCAAAGGTCTCGCCACGTCCAGAGCTTGGTGCACTTGAAAGTGGAGTGGAGGCGAGTGCTGGGAAGATCGAGGAGGCGTTTGCGAGCGACGACGAAGCACCGATGGGTGGCGACGACGATGGAGATGTCGATGAGGGCGAAAATCAATCAGTGGAAGACGATGCGAACGTGGCTGATCGCCGAGAATCTCACACTGATGAAGAAGAAGGAGATGACGCTGACGCTGACAGCGCAAAGGAAGAAGATGAGACGAAGCCGGGAGAGAATGATGCGGATCAAAAGCTCGAGAAGCAAGCAGGTGATGAACTGCGCGAAGATTCTGAGGAACCAACAGAGGAGCTGAGTGAGGGCCCAGCAGCTGAATTACTACTGGAAGACCCATCAGACGAACCGACGGACGCAATTGGAGCGAGTGACGAGCCGCTGGGTGCTGCTGACAACGATCTCCAGACCGAGCTTCTCCTACCGGCGCTGGTGTTTGATACTCATGAGAGTGAGGAGCTCAAATCGGATCCAACTCCACGGTCGTCGAGACTGCACACTGCTCGAACGATCCACATCGTTGAGGAAGAGGAGACAGAGGAGACGCAAGATGCGCCACAGGGTCAGAGTACACAAGAGGGTCTCCAGCAAGCCGAGTCAAACGAGTCCCCGCGGCCAGAAGAGGAGCAACCGCTCGACCAGCAGCTGGCGACGACTGTGATGTCTCCTCGAGTCGAGTGCTGGGAAGAAGAAGAAGCACCACAAGCGGAGCGAGATCCAGACGCTCAAGAAGCCATGCAAGCAGAAGAATCATCAGGCGCTGCTGCTGCCGTCGATGAACCCCTGCCTGTTGAAACGTCTTGGGCATCGGTTCCTGAATCTCAACCAACGGAAGAGAACGATGTGGACACGGAGCAGCCGCCGATGATTGACACCGTTGCAGCCGAAGCCATCTCAGAAGAAGAAGCCGACAATTTGATCCCAGACCAGGCAGCTCGTCAGGAGGCCGAATCAATCGCTGAGGTGGAGCCGCTGAAGCCACAACTTCTATTCGAATCCCCGTCGGACAACGTGATTCAAGCCTCTGTAGCTGCAGCCATCGTAGCAAAAGCTGAGGAATTGCCCTCGCACCGCGCAGCTATTGAGGCGGACGACCCGATCATTGAAGTCGAGCCATTGAGGCAATCACTGCCTGTCGAAACGCCACTGGACAACGTTGTCGTCGATCATTCACGAGCCACCGTTGAAGTGTCTGCACGGCCGACAGTACCACCTGAGTCGTCCTCATTGAAACGATCGGTGAAGCCGAACGCCGCCCGTCGAGCATCGATCTTGGACGTCCACGCGTCTGCAATCGCTGCTGCGGCTGCCGCGGCGGCTGTCACCGCCGTACCCGCGCCACCAGTTGAAGAAGTGAAGCCGAAGTGTAGTCCACCGAAGAGCGCTTCGAAGAAGAAGAAGCGGCGATCGCACGATGCCATTCCGGCGTTGACAGCAGCATCGGTAGTGAAGTCAACAGCCCAATCGAGACGAGAAAAGATCCGGCGGTCGACGCTCCACGGTCTTCCTTCGCTGGTTTTACCGAAGTCCCCAGTGAAGAAATCTAGCGATGCTGGAGATGGAGAGTCAATTTCTGATGACGCAGCTGAGTCTGCGCTAGCTCCCACGGCAGAGTCAAGTGAACCCACGCCACCATCAACCGGTACATCAACTGATGAAACAGAATCGCAGAAACAGCACCACGCGAAAACCCATCATCCGTCGCCCAGCCACGACGACCACAGCCACCACCAGCAGCCTCAGCACCACAAGCGCACCCAACAAGAGACAGAAGCTCTTCAACGCTCGCCAGGGTACCACACCAAGTGGGACAAGTGGAAGAATGGCAAGCAGCTCATCGAGAAGGTGAGCTGTCTGCAACTCGAAGAGAAGCTGATGGAAGATCCACACGACGAAAACACGCTCGTGAAGCTTGGTGTGCGGTACGCTCGATGGCCTTCAACCAGCCTCGCAGCGGCCCTGCTGCTCGAGCACGCGTCGGGACCACAGCAAGATGGAGCGGGTCAGAACCACGAGTACTGGAACTCGCTTGGAAATGCACACTTCGATGTGTTTTTGCGCCACCGCAAGTTCTTGCCCATCGCGAGCTTCCACTTGGGGAAGTGCATGCAGGCGTTCACCCGGGCGTTTGCGTATCTTGAAAGCCTGGCCGATCCGTTGCTTCTGCTGCGGTATGCAATCGCCTTGTACTGGAAAAAGTCCGACAACAACATGAATCTCGAGCGCGCAGACGACATTCTACGCGAGATGTTCGTGAAGTTCGCCACGTTTTGCGACCACGACCGAGGCAACTTGCTCTTTCTCCATTTCCAGATCTTGTGTCGGCTCAAGATGTACGGTGATGCGATGGACTGCCTCAGGAAGATCATGGTAATTCACAACGCGAGCCTTGAGGCGACCAGTGCTGGGCCGCATCCTGGGACACCTACTCCTGCTGAAGTGGCAGCAGCTCCCAGCAACGGTGCCCCGACGCCGTACGACAGCAATGACTACTTGCTCATGATGATGCATTGCCAGCAAGCCAGTGGAGACTTCCTTCAATCTTCAGCGACGTTCACGCAACTGCTGAAACAGCTCCATGGGTATGGTGTCGACTCATGCGGTGGCGTCGCAGCACTGGAAGACCACGACTACCTGAGATTGTGGGGATCGCTCGCCGACAAATGCTTCCTCCAGGAAGACTACGCGCTGGCAGTTGAGTTCTACGGATTGGCTGCAACGTACGCGAAGGATTCTCGCGTGCTGGCTCATATGTTATACAACCACGCGCTCTGCAACCAAGCGATCGGTGAGCACATCAAGTGCAACGCTGAGTTCAAACGCGCGAAGAACCTGAACCGCCACGTGATGCCGTTTGCCACGATTGCCGAGATCCACGCGCGGTACGACGACACCTACGCGACACTGTTGCGCACACCCGTGGATTGGATCATTGAAGAAGTGCGGCAATCGCTGTACGATCGCGCAGTCTCCGTCTTGCAGCGGATGTTCCGTCGTAGGCTGAAAGCCCAAAGTGATGAAGCCGCCGACGCCAGTAAGTCCACAAACCGTATCCAATCTGGCGGAGCGCGTGGGAGTATCGACCGTCGACGCCAATCGATCGCTGGATTAGCACACCTTGGAGGCAGGAACCTGCCAGGAGCCGACGGCTCCAGTACGCGGAATCTGTTAGAGACCGATGAAACCTCGGACGGCAGCGTCGTTGTCGACTTCCACGATGAATTCTTGAAACGCCATGGAATCGCCTTGAAAAAACTGGAGAAAATGCGGGAGCGGTCAGTTCAGAAATCAAAAAGCTTCAGCGCGCAGTCGGACACTGCCGTTGTTCCCCAGCAAAGCGGGTTGCTTTCGCCATGGAAAGACCGACCGGACTTGAGACGCAAGCACTCCATGGATGCCTTCGCCAAGCAGTTTGGCTATGTGCCGGGTGGGCGGGCGCGCTACGGAGAATACTGGGAACAGCTCGTCGGGACAGCTCTTGATCTGTACGAGACCCGCAAGTTGCTCGATCGCCACGTCGCCCGCATACGGTCGACCTTGCCGCTTGTGTCGGAGGCTGTGGCTTGTTGTGCACTCGCTGATGCATTGGGCGACGTCGAAGTCGCACTCGAGAGGCTTCACGACACTACCTACGAGCATGAATTGCAGCTCGTCAGCGGCATCATGGACGTCGGGAAACTGCTACACCATCACTTCACTTCGGTGAGCAGCGACATGACTGCAGCGACTCGATTTCCTCCGATTGCGTCGCCTGTCAGAACATCGCAACCACCAGCAAGTACCTCGTCGCCTGCTTCGATCAGCAAACACACCGCATCGCCGTCAAAGAGCTTGCCTCCTTGTTCGCCATCGCCCAAAATCGTGCGCTTGTCGAGTCTGATTGATGCCCAGTTCACTGCTGTTAATCGTGCGGCTGTGCAAGAGCAAACAACGTCAGTGTTGGGTAAGCAGCTCCACGCGGTCGATCGGTTTGCAGTCATGGACGATTTCCGCCAAGTGAACACGTCATTGCTCCATGGCTGGCAGCGATAACAGTATGTACAAGCGAAATACACAGCGTAGCACATCAACAAGCAATACCTTATCACGCATAGCGATGGAAACCCCCGTGGACTCTCTACTTGAGCTTCGTGGCGATCTTGTGGATGTACTCGACGAGCACTGGGAAGAGCGCAGACACACTGTCACTGATCAGACCCAAGAAGAACTGCTCCGCGTGCTCGTCGGAGAGATCGAGTCGGAACTTCTCTTGCACACCTTGAAGCGTCGTCTCCGGATCTGTCGATAGCTGCTCGATTCCGCAATCGGCCATCAGACTGAGCAAATTGAGGATCAAGTCGGCACTCTTTCGAAGCCAGTTGTACGCTTGGCAGCAGTACCGCTTGAACTTCAGGTAGTGCTCGCTCTGTGGTCCGCCCATACCCTCCACCATTTCTTTCGTGAGCTTGAATGGAGGCGGGTACGGCTTCGGGTCGGCACCGAAAATGAACCCGAAATCGATGTGGAACAGGTTGCCTCGCGTCTTCATCATGACGTTGTCCAAGTGCCGATCACCAATGCCCAGGATGTACGTCAACACACAGTAGCCCGCCAGTGACTTGACGTAACGGTTCATGGCTTCAGGTGCGACACCATACTCGCTTCGAGGGTCTGGATTGTGGGTACGCAAAAACGAAAGGATCTGCGGTGACTCATACTTGCTCACGATAGCACCAACCGCGTGGGAGTCCTGGACAAATTCCATGAGACCGTCGGTGGCTCCAGTTGCGAGGATACGGTATGGAGTCAGCTCCAGATCCAGGTTCACGCGCTTCAGGAGACGATCCATGAGGATGAACATCTGCATGATCAGTTGATCTTGACGGAGATCATCTCCATTCTTGACCATCACCTTGCACGTCGGCCCTTCCTTATCGCGGTTGAGGTAGTTCATCACACGCATCGACAGCGAATCCCGCAGCAACCGCGACTCGGCGAGATGGGAGGCATGCGACGAGCCGAGTCCGTTGTCGAGAATCGACTCGTTCGAACCGCGCAAGAGCATCTCGTTGCTGCTTCCACCGATCTTAGAGTCGGCAAGACTGTCTGCGTGGCCGTGGTGGTGTCCATGTGGGTGCTCGACAGGAATCACGGTTTGGAATTCGATCACGGCAGGGTACATGGCACTCTTGAACATTTTCGCCGAGGATGGGACGATGGCGCTCAAGTGAATCGCTGGATCGAGCGGCATGCGGATCACAACGTTCTTCTGCCATGGAAATTGCTTGAGTAGATGGCGGAACTTTTCTTCCTTCTGATCCTTTCGGCCTCGTTCTGCGCGAGCAGTATTGTGATAAGCCAGGATCTTCTCCATCAAATCACGCTCCGCCATCAGCATATCATAAATCGGCTTCTTGTCGGGGTCACGCTGCAGCGAGTTGAGCATTTGCTTGAGCACGGTCTCGAAAATCTCACTGTCGCGGCTCAAGTTCGATGCTTCGACCTTCAGATACCAGTAAAAATAGTTGGCCATCTGGAAATTGGTGCCCGATCGTTCGATCAGGAACTTGGCGAGCGGGCCCTGCGCTTCAATGATAAGCTGGCCATCCGTGCTGCTTGTCTCGTCGTCTCCTCCGCGCGTCCGTCCCGTTGGAGCCGCTGTATGTGAGAACTTCTCGTACCGCAATGCCTGCACAAGCTGCAGAAGAAAGTCTTGAAGCTCTTCGTTCTTGGCTCGAGCAAGCGTCGACACAGCGAAGTTGCGCACCATTTCGTGCTTGAATTCCTTGTCACGGCCCAGCAGCTTGAGCGCATCTGCGATATCAATCTCACACCACTGGTGTAGTAGATCGGTGGCTTGCTTGACTTCCGTTTCGTCGTTCCAGTCGACCGAGAGCAGGAACTTCACGACTGCCTTTTTGTTATCCGTGAGCGTGTACCGGAACTTCCAGAGCAGATCCTTGTCTTCGTCCTTGAGGTTATCCGTGATATTGGCCAGCAGCGACTCGATCTTGACCTTCTCCTCGCGACTCGGCTTGAGGTTTGGATCGATCGAACCTCGAAGGATATCACGGGCGAGCTTTCGGTACTTGCGCTCTGATGGGTTCTCAAAGTTGAGATCTGGATCCCACACCACAATCGGTGACGTCCACCCGCCTGCAAGCGTCTCACTGCGCATACTCTCGTGGATTGCAGCGTACGCGTCGGCACCGTACACTGTTGGCGGTGACATCCCAGGCATGCTACCGACTCCACCGACTGCCATTGCCGCTGCAGTGAGCCCCCCACCAGGAGTGCTTGTGACGCCGTTCACGCCTTGCATCTGGAGCTCTTTTGCGTACTGGCTGCTCGAGTTGTTGCGTTGAGAGTACGGCTCCTCTTCGTACACCACGACGTCACCAAAGTACGGCATCTCAATCACCAGCACAGCGTCGTCGCGGTACGAACAGAACGGCCCCATGACGTCTTTGCGTCCAGGCGGCTCAGCGCCACGGCGGATACGCGCAATGCGGCGGTCCGTGACGCCGTCCATCCAGTCGTTGCGTGAGATCTCCTTGCGCTCGAACTTTTCTCGTAGTTTATCGAGTCGGAACGATTCCTGGCGCGCCCATTCACTATCAATTTCGAACGGCGTGGTCGACAACGGCGACGGATCCGCCTCCACGCCCTTCCAGAGCCGCAGACTCAGCTGGCCGTCGCGCAGCACGCCCTGCTTGGTGAAGAACGGCACGGTTGTGCCGCCAATCGGCTCCCAGCCCACGCCCCACACCGTGATCGCGAGCTGCGACGTGCGCGAGAGATCACGGTACTTGACGGGG
Source organism: Pythium brachiatum (assembly GCA_023337615.1). Classification (NCBI taxonomy): domain Eukaryota; phylum Oomycota; class Peronosporomycetes; order Pythiales; family Pythiaceae; genus Pythium; species Pythium brachiatum. Next base: position 4,511 of record JAADXI010000323.1, on the reverse strand, counting down.
AAACTCAGCCACTCAGTGATGTACACTGTGGCCTCGGAGACCTTGGTCGGGCCCTTGGAGCTGATGACCATGGCGTGGAGCGGCAGTCCGTCCGTGAAGATCTGGGCCGTGACAAAGATCTCGCTGATCGCCGAGTTGCGGATCTCCGAGTCCGAGGCGAGACGGCGATCCAGCGTTGGCGCCTTGAATGCGCGCAGACGTGGAGACGCTGACGCTGCTGAGGAGGAGGGCACTGCGGACGAGGGAGGACGGCCGTTGGACGTCTTGGGATCAGCTGCTAGCGACAATTGGCCCATGTTCAGCGCGTCCACAGACAGCGCGGCGGGCGGCGCGAGCTCCACGTTGGCGATCTTGATGCGGATGCTGGCATCCACGCCACTGCTGAGGTAGTAGCGGTACTCCTTCATCTTGGTGGCCATCATACTGGCCCACAGAACACGGCGCCGCGTGCGTCGTGTGTCGCGGCGAAGAGGTTTCCTTTGGCGATTCCGCGTGTAAGTATGCGTACTTAGTGGTGGATGGAGAAAGCGAACTTAGTCCGACAAGTTGGCTTGCTCTCTAGCTAAGTTCGCTTTAGCCAACAGAGTCAGATGGACTCAGCATGATTTGGTATACATTGTATACTCGTGATACGTTGTACAGAAGGGGGTTACGCGGTGAAACCAACGAGCACGTCAGAAAGCCAGGAAGGCGGTGGAAGATGGCGGATTGATGAAGCGGAAACTCCACGATGGCACGCACATTGACGCGCCCGCACTCAGAGGGAGAGAGATGGAGGATACATGTACTATGTATGTAGGATGCACGACAGTGGAGGGGCAATATAATTAAAGCGAGAAAAGAAAGAAAATTCACATCACTGTCGTCTGGTCGGACCACATCGCTCCCTTTCGTCTTGACTGCATGCCGAGCGCGAAGGTCGAACGATCCCGCCGCTGCCGTTGGGTGCTGGTAGGAAAGACTGGAGGCGTTCCGTCGTCGTCGTCGTCTTCACTTGGCGTCGTGTCTTCTTTTTCTGGTCTTTTTGTTGGTTGTTCTTGCTTCAATGGGGAAAGGATGGTGGATCACGATCCTCTCCGCTTGGACTCACATCTAATTCTTCTTTTCCCACCGGCGGCGATAGCACACCGATGGGTCGCTGGGGATCGAGCAGCGAGCCGGACAGATTCGCAGGCTCCTTCTACTCCGCGAGCTGGTCTAACTTGGCTTCCATTCTTGCCATGGCGTGCTGGAGCTTGTCGATCTCCGCCGTGTGCTGGCCTAATGTGTGGAACATCGCACCCTGCTGTGTCGCTAACTGCTGCTGCGTCTCGGTCGTACGGCACAGCAGATCCATGAGCATCGTCTCCATCTTCGGGCCGGCAGTCACCTGTCCGTCACCCACGGCGTTGGCCGCAACGAGGTCCTGCGACTGCTGCGCCACTGGCGCGGCCACGACCTGGTTGGCAATGCCGTTCACAGAGCCGCGCATGACGTCGCCGCGTGGCACCGAGCGGACTGGCGCCTCCTGGCCAGGCTCCAATGGAGCAGACAACGCGTTCTTGCGGTCCTCCAGGTTCTTCATGGCAACGTTCGACAGCTTCTCGAGCGTCGCGATATCGCACGTCGTACGTGGCTGCGTGTCGAACACGAACACAGTACCGAGGATGTGGCCCGAGGGCGTCACGATCGGCGCACCCGAGTAGAATCGGATCTTGGCCGCACCCGTCACCAGTGGGTTCTTCGCGAATCGCTTGTCCAGTAGCGTGTCGAGCACGACCATCGGCTCCTTGGACATGACCGTGTGCGCACAGAACGACACCGAGCGCGGCACTTCATTCTGGGCCAAGCCGACGCTCGCCTTGAACCACTCACGGTCTTCATCCAGCAAACTGACCGCAGCGATTGGCGTCTTCAGCGCGTTACTCGCGAGGTCGCAAATGATATCGAACACGTCTTCCGTGGGGGTGTCCATGATGTCGAAGCTGCGCAGCACGTCGATACGCTCCTTCTCGCCCGCCACGATGGGCGGCTTTGGCCATGGGTGGTCCCAGTTGAAGTCGAGCGGGTAGTCGAACTCGGGCTGGTGGAAGTCGCGAGTGTACTGCGACAGATCGCCCTCCGAGTTGCCCGTGGGCGAGTGGAAGCTCTTGGGGTCCCAGCGCTGGTCCACCACGGGGCGTGGTGGCGAGGACGACGACGTGGTCGAGGTCGGCGCGGCCGACGGCGCCTGCGGGTTGGCTTGGCCGTTGGCGTGCGACAATATACACGACATGCACACCTTGACCATGGAGCGGCCGATGACCGGCAGTTCGGCCTCCTTCTTCAGCGTACAGTTGCTGCAGACCACTTCACCGCACTATGAACACAACCACACATTCCTCCATCAGTTCAGCTCTCCATGGTTTCCCCATTCTACAGCCAAGAAACTCACCTTGCGGCAGTGGTGCTTTCGTCGAAAGTGCGTAAAGTTGCGCGTGCAAACGTGGCAGCGGTATCGCTCCGTGTCCAAGACCCAGTCGTCCTGGTGGCGCAACTGGTCGATCGTGAGCACGTCGTTGCCGCCCATGCGGCTGCCCTTGGTGCCGCGCGCGACACTTCGATTCGACATGCTTCTCAATCCCGACATGACAGACACGAGAGACCGTTAATCACTTGCTCGTGGGGGCGTCGGTGCGATCTCTTCCTGGACGGCGTGGCGTGGCGATGCGCTCGCGGACGTGGACGGCAGAGGACGGAGTGGAGTGACCCTGAGGGGAGGGGACTGACGTGGAGGAGGTGGGGGAGCTGAGAGGGCCGAGGGAGAGCGGACCAACAGCAGGTTCGTCCACCAACTGCTGAGGAAGCGGCGGCGGGTGGTCGCTTGCGTCACCGACTGGTGGAGGCAGAGAGCGTCTGCTTTGGGTGCCGCGGTCTCTTCGTCACGTGTCCGTCCGCGCCAAGCTGCTAGCCAGGAGGAAGATGCAGGAGATGAAGGAAGATGGCACTTACGCTCAGATGCAGTGGCGGTGTCTTGGTGACGGCGTATCTGGGGGATTCCAGATAAGTCTCTGACGAAAAAGCCGATTGCGAGGGGGCGTCGGTCCCAGCAGAGCAGTCCGCGAGTCGAGTCGGAGGAGAGAGGAGGGGAGCGCTGCGGAGCGGAGGGGAGGAGTGCTGACGGTTGTTCTCACCACGTGCACAGCCACCGTCCAAAATGGTGGAGAGAGTGTGTGGCTTGTCTCCTGAAGAGACTGGAGGGGAGCAGGGGAACGACGCGACGACGCAAGCGCGGACTGTGCTGAAACTCTAAAAAGCGGTGGGGAGAGCAGGTTTTACAGGTCCTCCACATCAAGCAAGTTCCATAGAGAGTGAGAGGAGAGAGGGAAGACCCCAAACTCTTGGGTCTTCCCTCTCTCACTGCAAGAGAGGAGCGGAGCGGAGAGCGGAAACAGCCGGTTGGTAACGTCGTCACATCGTGGGCTGTTTGTTGCCGCATCGAAGGCGACAGAAAAAAGCCGCACGGCGACTCTTGAAAAACGCAGAACGAGGTCGTCCGCGCAACACTCCTGCATCACGATAGGGATACAGGCATCCAAGAAGAGAGATTTCTCCAGCTTCGCATTCGACAGCGTTAGTGTGTGGCCCAAGTTTCAATTTTTTCTGTCTTGCGGAAGGTTTCCAGAACATGAAAACCTGCGTGAAAAGTGCCCGAAGCTCCACTAAATGCGGGGTAGGGTTCTAATGTGCAGGTTATCTCCGGAGCCGAGGTCATCTCGCCTCAATAGTTTGTGGAAGTGATTGCAAAACCGCCAAGGGGCGACAGACAATCTTGATGCTCGCAATGTGGCGAATTGACACCCTACCCCTGACGGACCTCTCATCTGATCGGTGTCTGAAGAACAGGTTTTCGTGTTCTGAGTCCTGGAACCTGAACCTGAACTTCTCCAGGTGGTTGAAATGGACCAAGAGCTTTCGCGACCTTGAAGCCAGCCAGACCAAGCGTTAGCTGCCCCACGATGCGCCGCAATACCGTTATCTCGCTGATCACTACATGTGGACGGAAGCACGTCGGACTGTACGAGCTCAGGAGCTGTACAGTGAACAGCAATACCTATGATGGATCCTGGCTGAAACGTTAGTGCAAGCGATGGATACAGCTTCAGCAGCCAACTCTGCGCAGCATAGAGCTCCGCACAGTTGACAGGCAACTTCATGACTTCGTTTCAGACGAGCGGTCGCGAGTGAGACGTGACGTGATGGCCGGTTTTATTTACCAGGGCCAACGATTCCATCAAGCTGCGAGTCGCAATCCACAGATTGGACGAGGCGAAAACGCTCAGAAGGGAGGAGCTTCTCAGGCATGTCGGGAGTACCGACAGACATGCCTGAGAAGCTCCTCCCTTCTGACCGACTCGGTATAATACTTCAGTAGTGCCGAGTCGGTACCTTGCATGCGTTGATGTTGTGTTTCGAATGTCAACGCTTCTCGAACAGAAGACAACAGCACAGTGCAGTAGCTGTGGATTGCTTGCAATGAGTGGCGACGTTGG
>JAADXI010000322.1:0-25858 GCA_023337615.1 Pythium brachiatum | reverse complement strand
TTGGCCATGTACCCCAGATCATCAAACTCCCAGTTTTCGTTTCCGTACGCACGATACCACTGGTTCTCCTTTGTGTTTAGCCACTCGTACGCAAACCGCACAGCGATGCGGTTGCCCGTGAACGCGAACAGCTCCTTGATGAGACGATACTCGGCTTCGTTCTCCCACTTGCGCGTGAGGAACTGCTCGATCTCTTGGCGGCCGTTAACGAACTGCGAGCGGTTGCGCCACGCGCTGTCCACCGTGTACGCGAGTGCGACACGCTTGGGGTCACGTGAGTTCCACGCGTCTTCTGCTGCGCGGACCTTCATAGTCGCCGTCTCAAACGTGAAGTCGGGCACGGGCGGACGCGGATCCATTGGAGCACCAGTCACTACAGTGCGCACGCCAAAGCCCGTGATGCAGCGAGCGGGAATGCGAATGAGAGCATTTGGTAGCACACAGCGCTGCAGCGTCTTGATCATCATGGCGGACGAAGAGATGCCACGCTGTTGCTTCCACTTCTCTCCAACGGGATGTTGCCACGGCGACTTGAAGAGCTCTCCAACAGGATGTTGCCACGCTGGATATACCGGTACCATACCGGTATTTACCAGTTACAACCTCATCTCCCAGAGCTGAGGTTTTATGCGAGCTGAAGCTTGCGCCTCTTCCACCCGAATAGAGCGCCCTCTCTCGCATGTGAAGGGAATTACGGGGGCACCCACATACAGCGACATCCTACAGCCGACGAGTGCGTAGCTCTCCATCCAAGTGGCTACGCTCGCCCCCGCACGCGTCTCCTCCGCACACACAGCGTCCACTATGTCCATGTTCAACCGCATCTCGAGCGTCGTGGAGAAGGCAGTCTCAGGCGCCGTCTCGGGCGTCCAGGGCGTGCTGGGTGAGGAGTTCAACAAGCACTACGAGACGCCCAAGGACTGCACGGCGTCGGGCGGCCACGAGCTCGCGTGGAAGATCTTCCCGGCCGTGTCGCGCAAGACCGGCCAAGAGGTGAGTATCTTCGTGTTCGACAAGGAGGACCTGAAGAAGATCAAGAAGAAAGACGAGCAGGAGCGGTATCTCGACGTGTTCCGCCAGGAGATGAAGACGCTGCGCGTGCTGCGCCACCCGCACGTGCTCAAGGTCGAAGAGGTCTTTGAAGAGAGCCGCCGCACGCTCAGCTTCGTGACGGAGCGCGTGACCTGCTCGCTCGCGAACGCCTGCAAGAACTTTACGAATGTCGTCAACATCACACCAGAGGTATTGGACATTGGCCTCACGGAGTTCGAAGTCGCATGCGGACTTATGCACGTGGGTGAGGCACTGAGCTTCTTGCATCGCGAAGGCCGCCGCGTGCATCTGAGTCTGGGCCCGCACAGCATCTTCGTCACGCCCAAGGGCGAGTGGAAGCTTGGTGGCATGGGCTTCTGCCGCGTCGTGGAGCCCGGCCAGCAGACCCGCAGCGAATACTACTCGATTGATTCCTCCACGGGTATCAAGAACCCAGCGACCGGACGATGGGAAGGCTCGTGGGAGCCGCCACTGGAATATTGCGCGCCGGAGATCGTCACGGAGCCGCGCCAGTTCAGCAGCAGCGCCGATATGTTCGCGCTCGGGCTGCTCGCCTTTGAGCTGTTTGTGCCGCCGCGTGCTGATGGAGGGCGGAATCCCGTGCTCGATGTGCGTGACGGCAACAAGATGACGTACAGCTACAAGGTCAACTCGATGCACCCGATCACGTTCCCACCGTCCGTGCCCGTGCCGTTGCAGAACACGATCCGCTCGCTGCTGGCGGTGTCACCCACCCAGCGTCCGGAAGCGCGAGCGTTCCTCGCGTCGCAATTTTTCGACTCGGGACCGATCAAGACGCTGCGGAACCTGCAAAGTCTCGTGGAGCAGGACCCTGCAGCCCAGGCCAAGTTCCTGAACGGCCTCACGGAAGAAATCGATGGCTTCTCGCCTCGGGTGTTGCGTGACATGGTGATCCCAGGCCTCCAGTCGGTCGTGATCAACAAGGCCGTCGCGCCGTTTGTGATCACGCCGCTGCTCAAGATCGTTGCCAAGGTCGACAAGACGACGTTCACGCTCCACATCGCACCCATGATGATCGGACTGCTGGCGATCACGGAGCCCGTCCAGTGTATGCTGATGTTCGTGTCTGACCTCGAGATCCTCGTGCCCAAGGCCGAAGACGCGTACATCCGAGACCACGTCGTGCCGATGCTGTGTCGTGCGCTCGACAGTACCGTCCCAGAGATCCTGGACACTGTGTTGAACAAGATCGTGGACCAGGCCAGTCTGTTCGAGTACCGTATCCTCAAGCAAGTGATCTTGCCGCGTGTCAACAAGCTCATCTTGTCGCCGCCACAAATGTCGGTGCGTGTGAACGCTCTGCTGTGGCTGGCCAAGTCGTTCCACGTGTTCGACAAGGATCTGCTCGTGGAGAGCGTGCTGCCAACGCTCTCACAGACCCTGCAAGCGGACAAGTCCCCCGCCGTGCTGATGTGTGTCCTGGGCTGTTACGACAACCTGGGCAAGCACTTGGGTCCCGAGTTCGTGGCGAAGCTCATCATCCCAGCCGTTGCGCCGCTGCTGTGGGAGTCGGCACTCAACAACGGACAGTTCGACATGGTCTGCGAGAAGATCCAGGACATGCTTAAGATCGTCATCTCGGAGCGCGACAAGGTGTTTGCTGCTGAGAGCTCTGTCAAGAGTGTGAGTGCAGGAGCTGCGGCTGGCTACTCGGAGGTCATCCGTGCTGCTGAGGCCAAGCGTGAACAAACGTCCGGAATGGCGGCCGTGAACAAAATGCTCGCCGAGGAATTCGTGCCGCCACCAAAGCAAGGGGAAGATGGCAAGGCGTCTCCAGGCAAGCCCGAACCGTACTCGGATGATCCGTTTTACTTGGGTTCTCGACGCACGCAGACCAGTTCGAGTATCGAGCGTCGTGACGGTGCGGCTCCCTCGACCGGTCGATCTAGTGAAGCATCGGACCGTGCGGAGACGTTCTCGTCTCGGCGACGAGCAGCGAAGAAGGGATCGTCACGTTCGCGTCGTGAAAAGGACGACGCTGGAGATCTTCTCGAGATTCCATCAAGCCAGGTACGTTTACTGGAGCCTCGCCCTGCCATCACCGTCGCACTTGACTTACACTTCCTCGTTTGTATGTTGTTTTACAGCCTGCTTCGTCCGGCTTGCTCAGCACGAGTGGTTTGATGTCGAGCCTTCCAGCAGCACCAGCTCCGATGGCGATGGCTGCGGCTCCGTTGTCCTCTGGAGGCGGCAACAACATGTTTAACGGTATGAACCTCGGCGGCTCGACGGCGCCAGCGGCCAATAGCTACGCGAGCTCCAACACCATGTCGTTCCAGGGCAACCCGATGCAGCCGCAACCGCAAATGGGCTACGGGAACCAGAATATGAACCAGTACAGCACCGGCATGAACCAGCTCACGCCGTACGGTCTCGGTGCCCAGCAGCAGGCTCCTCAGCAGCAGCAAGGCTACGGCATGGGTGGTGGCGGATACGGTATGGGCGGCGCTGGCAATGGCGCCTATGGCGGTGCCAACAACGGCTACGGAGGTGGCTACGGTGGTGGCTACGGTGGAGCTCCTCAGGGTGGAGGAGGTCTCGCCGGTCCGGGCCAAGTGCTGCAGATCCAGGCGGCGCCGTTCGGCCAGCAGCAGCAGCAACAACAGAACAACGGCGACCCGTTCAGCGCGTTTGAAGGCCTGTAGACTGGTCGGCGTGAGCTCATTTAGTGGAATGTATGAAACGCGGATGATGAATGAATGGAGCATTTGTAGAGAACAATCTGGTCTTTGAGCTTTGTGCATCCATGAACTCAGGGGAGAACGAAAGACAAGATGGATGTGTGTGGGTTGTTGTGAGTGAGCTTTCCTCTTGTATTGAGAGATGGTCATCTGACGAGACCTTTAGCAATTGCCGTCCAGTGGACAGACAATCTAGAGCGCGTGGCCGTACTGGGCGAGCGTTGGCTTGAGGTTGGCGTTGTCCGCGAAGACCTTGACCGTAGCCTCGGCGACGCGCTTGGTCTGCGCGAGCTTCTTCTTGTAGTAAGCCTCCGACTTGACCTTACGCTTGGCCTCCAGGCGAGCGACAAGCTCACCGTGCTTCCAGCCGACCTCCGAGGCGAGCTTGCCCAGGACGGTGAAGCGACGGTTGGCCTTCAGGCGCAGCACGCGCAGAGCGTCTGGCACGACCTGACGCTTCTGCTTGTCGTATGGCGACGGAATACCATCGAACACCTATCAAGAAAAGACACACACGAGTCAGCGATCACGAGCTTGAGAAATGAGGCCAGGAGAGGGAGGGAGGCGTACCTTGATGCGCTGGAGAGCAGCGGCACCACGGGCGGTCTTGTGCGGCAACATGCCACGCACGGTACGCCAGAGCATACGCGAAGGAGCACGGTAGTGCACTGGGCCCTTCTTAGGGTTGGTCGCCGTACGCTTGTTCAGGAACTGCAGGAACTTGACCTTGTTGCGCACGTCTATCATTCGAACGAAGTCACCAAACTACACGTGAGTGATCACGGCTTTGGAGCACAACGTTGCGAGTGACGGAACCAGACGACATGACACTCAACTGCTCGCCCGTGTACCAGTGGCCCATAGTCCACATTGACGTCACACGGGGTCGTCACAGGGTGCCTGCACGCAGCGACTTTAGCATGTTTGGATGTCGGAACGACTGGGGAGACCACATAGACTCGTGAGAGCCCGCGAGTCTCCCCGAGCCGAGCCGGCGCACACGCCACGAGTGACCATGACGCGTGTGTCTCTTCTTCCAGGAAGGAGGCGTCTCGGATCCCACGACGAGGCGTTTTAAGCCCAAAGAAACAATCGCCGACTCGAACTCGAACTCGAAACTGGATCAGCTCAGTCTGTCTGTCCGTCGCGCCGGACATCCTCACATGGAAAGCAAGCGTCGCTGCCTGGCTCCATCACAAAATACAACGAAACCACATAGAGAAGGGGGAGTTACGTACGCGAGCCCGAGACTTCAAGGGCCTCGCAGCGGACGGCAACAACGTGCTGGCCCTGGAGGAGCTCCTTGGCGATCAGCGAGGCCAGACGACCCACAAGGTGGCCACGGCAGTCGATAACAACAGGCTTCTCAAACACCATTTTTCTCACACTCGGGAAAGAGGAAATGCTTTACGTTGGCTGCATGTGCCAACGGCATGGAGCTGCCCACCACAAAGGAGCTCCCCACCAATCGCTGGCTGGGAGGAAGAGGCAAGGATTATAGCCAATCATATACGGCTCTGTTTTCAGCCAATGAGAATGGAATTGAGATAAGATATTCCGGTACGTACCGGTATGAATATCGGTTTTAGAAGGACAAGACTGCATCCGAGTCAAAAAAAGGCAAACTTGTGAGAAGACCCAGAGAAATATGGCGACGAAGATGGCAACGGACCAGGAGGCACCGCGCCCGTTCAAGCTTGTCGGCGTGAGTATGCGTGCCACTTAGATCCTACCAGCGTATACGCGTAGCTAATACTATTGCCTATCTGTACATGCCGTTTTTGTGCAGTGGAATGCGCCAGAAGAGTTGAAATCGACAGCGAAAGCGAGTGACCAAATGGAGCCCAACGTGGTGGTGGAGTGCGTCGCCCAGGGCCAGGCGTTCAAGAACCGGTCAAGACAAGCGTGGCAGGCCACGAAGACTCTCCGTGAGGACCCGATCCTCGCTTCTGTGGAGAAGCTCGCGCTCGACGCGCAGCAGGAAGAGCCGCCAACGGCATCAACGACTTCGTTCCGCGATCGATCTCTGCGTTCCTGGCGGCTCCAGCGAGCGGAATTACTGCAAGAAGAGCAGCAAATCGCCCAGGGAAATCTGGCGGCGACGCCTTCTTCCGTGGATGAGAACGAGAGCGAGACAGAGAGCGTGGCTGCGAAGCTGCGGCGCCAGGGCTATGACGTGCGGCCATCAAAATTGATGACGACGACCGCAGCGGCCGACAACTCGCCGTCCAAGTCGTTCCGAGACGCGTCGAGAACGGCGTGGGAGGCAGCGCGTGTGCTACGTGATGACTCTGTTAAGAACGCAGGATTCGCTACCAAACCAGCGGCTCCAGTCGCGACGGGAAAGGCCAATGCGGACGATGCGACGGCAGCCAAGCACCGCGCGCGACTCACGGCGTTCTACCAGAAGCACAACCCAGCACGACTCGACACTGTGGACGCGGCGCTGGAACGCTTCAAGGGGCGCGAGGAGGAGATGTTCGCAAAGCTGGAGGAGAAGTACTTGAACCTGGAGGCGGTGCTGCCGCTGGCGTCGCGCAAGTCCAAGACCCTGACAAACGACACGCATCCAACGGTGTTTATGGACATTTCCATCGGCGGAGAGTGCGCGGGACGCATCGTGATGCGACTGCTGAGTGACGTGGCGCCGCTAGCCGCTGAGAACTTTCGCTGCTTGTGCACTGGAGAGAAGGTGAGGACTTGACGAGGCCAGTCGACTTCATTTATGTGTGGACGCTATACTGATTAAGTGTGGCTGATGCGTATAGGGCCAAAACTTGCACTTCAAGGGCTCCAAGTTCCACCGCATCATCAAGGATTTCATGGTGCAAGGCGGCGATTACACGGTCGGTGATGGCACTGGCGGGCTGAGCATCTACAAGGGTACACCGCACGGCGATCTGTGGGGGAAATTCAAGGACGAGACGTTTCTGCCGCACAACGACGTCGGCTTGCTGTCCATGGCGAACAACGGGCCCAACCGCAATAGCTCTCAGGTGTGTGGCGACTCCATTGTCTTTCTGTAGAGCGCGCATCTAATTGTTTTTCTTCTGCCGTAGTTTTTCATCACGACCAAGTCGGGGCTCACAAATCTCGACAACAAGCACGTGGTGTTCGGCGAAGTGATCGACGGACTGGACGTGGTGGACAAGATGCAGCATGTGGAGGTGAACCCCAAGCGCAACAACGGTCCGCTGCCCCACAACGCTGTCATGATCGATGACTGCGGCCAGCTCTGAGACGATACGGTAGTTAGTGTACGTGCTCAATGAATTGTGGGCAAATCCAGCTTTTGAAATGTATCAGAACAGCAAGTGCGCGAGGTCTTTCTTGAGCACGACCTTGTGCTTGCCGCCTTCAGGCACCGAGACGCCTCCAGCATCCTGGAGTAACGTGCCGCCTGGGCGGACGCGGGCCTTGTGGACACCACTCGACAGCTCCGATCTCTTCGCGTTCGAAGCTCGCGTCGTGGGCGATGTAGGCTGATGCAATCGCGCGTGAGCACCGCCTCCATATGAGCCCGCGCGAACCGCGTTCGCGTCGTCAACAGGCATGTTATCTTCCACGCTGGCGCTCGGCTGAGGCTGCTTTCTTCCCGCGTATTTGCCGTCAGAGTGGCTGTTGATGGAGCTTTTCGCCGTGCGGCTCAGTGTTTCGCGCGCAGTTGTGAGCGAATTCAGACGTGAACTGAGCTTGTCGAGGGACTCTCTCAACCGAAGTTCTTCAGCGGTCAGCAAGTCGTCAATGAGGTCTTCTGGATCTTCCTGCGGTTCTTTCTTGGCAGCTATGACCGGAGGAACCGAAGGCTGCGGTGTCGGAGCCGTGTGCTGTGCCTGGAACTGGTTTCCACTTCGAGCGTAGCCTGGTTTCGCAGCAATAGTGGAAGTCAACAGCACTGCTTGTGGTGGCGCAGTTGTTGACTGAGTGACTGTGAATGCAACGGCCTTCTTGGATGGTGGAATCGTCGGGGGATTCGTTGGAATCGGATCTTTGGTGGTGAATTTCGTAACTGGCTGGGCCGTAGCTGATGATGGAACGGGTACTGTATACACGATCGGCTTTGTTGCAACAGCGGACGCTACGGATCGGGCAGCTTCCACCACAGGAGGCTCACGCCGAAGCATGCTGTCGTCTGGCTTCGACTGCGGTAGCTTCGTATTCACAGCAACACCCTGCGGACGAGTCACTACAGCTTTGCCTGGCTCACATGATTCTTGTATCTTGGTAGGTGCACGAGCTTGAGGTTGTGCTAGTGTTCTCTCTGCGCCTTGGCGATGAGCGTGCTGCACTTCGTCTTTGTGAACATCCATTGGTTTGGGCAGCCGTGACGCTGTCAGCGATAGTTCAGCCGCTGGCACTTTCACCGTCTCCAGTCCCGATTTTGGAGCTCGCTGACTGACTGAGCCTGGCACGATAGGCTCAGGAAGATGAACGAGCGTCTTTGAGTGTCTCTCATGCCGTTGATGTTGCGTGGTCTTCTCACTTTCGTGTGCGGCTTGACGCTCCAGTTCTCGCCGGCGCCGAATGAGCTTCCCAGCAAACAAATCTTCACGATCCTCAGCAGTCTGCTGAGGCGCACACTTGGGTTCAACACCAACCACAGCGCGGCTACTACTAGTCACTGCCTTAGTGTGCGTTTTCTCCGTGTCTTCTCGGACCGTCTTGGACACCTTGTATGCTTCTGGAGCCCACGCGACCGACATGGACATGGACAGATCCAGACTGTCCTTGAGCCGCATCTTCCGGTCCTTCCCATTGCACGATCCCAGCCGCGAGTATCCTTCATCCTCAGACGCTGAGCTCGTACTCACAGAGCCACAGTCGTCTGAATCGCTCTCCGAGTCCACAGCGTTCAGCTCGAAGTCCCCGACCGTCGGACGAAGCGGTGCTGTGTGTGCTTTTGCGTGAACCACACCATTCACTACATGCGGCTGCTGCTGCACTGGAGCCTGAGACTTATTAGCCAGCGCGCGTGTGCGTCGCGCCGCCTCCATACGCGCCAGTCTCACCTCCACGGCGCGCACATCGTACTCATCTTCATCGTTCATTTTCCGTGTCTCCTCGTAAATGGCTTCACTTTTGCAGTTACACCTTCTCACAATGACTACCTGGTCGTCATTCCTAGCAGAGGTTACACTCTGTGACAGGGTCGGCGTACCCTCCTTCGGTAATATTCCCCACTTCAACTGAAATGTTTCAATGTCAATTCAATTTTGAATTGTTTTATGGTTTCCACCAATCAGAGGTATTCGTAGCTCTTCGGTTTGTCCAAACACCTCGAAGCGACACACCCGCAAACATCCAAGATCCCGGCGATCCACTCCACCACGAGCGCATTCCTGTGCATCCCCACGTGCATCCACCTCCTCCACCACAGGCATCTCTGCGTCCCTCACTCACTCTCCGATTCGCACAGCTCCGCCGCCATGCTCCGGAATCTCCGCTCTTCGTCCGCCGCCGCCAGCGTCCGCGCGGCCGCGCGCCCCACACTGCGTCGCGGCTTCGCTGCTGCTGCGTCTGGTGATGACAAGCAGGTCGTGATCAACCGCACGAGTGCGCGCATCACGCAGCCCAAGGCGCAGGGTGCGTCGCAGGCCATGCTCTACGGCACGGGCTTCACGGACGAAGACATGAACAAGGCGCAAGTGGGCATCGCCAGTATGTGGTGGGAGGGCAACCCGTGCAACATGCACCTGCTGGACCTCGCTGGCGAGGTGAAGAAGGGCGTCCAGGAGGCCGGGCTCGTGGGGCTGCGCTTCAACACCATCGGAGTCAGTGATGGCATCAGCATGGGCACGGAGGGCATGAGCTTCAGTCTGCAGTCGCGCGATCTCATTGCGGATTCGATTGAGACCGTCATGGGCGGCCAATGGTACGACGCCAACATTTGTATCCCGGGCTGTGACAAGAACATGCCAGGCTGTGTGATCGCCATGGCGCGTGTGAACCGCCCGGCGCTGATGGTGTACGGGGGTACGATCCGTGCCGGTTGCTCCATGAAGGGCGAGACGCTCGACATTGTCTCGGCCTTCCAGTGCTACGGCGAGTACATTGCGAACCGCATCACCGAGGAAGAGCGCCAGGATATCGTGCGTAACTCATGCCCTGGCGCCGGTGCCTGTGGTGGCATGTACACGGCCAACACCATGGCCACAGCCATTGAGACGCTGGGTCTCTCGCTGCCTTTCTCGTCGAGTAACCCCGCCGACTCGGAGGAGAAGCGTCTCGAGTGTATCACGGCCGGTAAGGCGATCCGCAACCTGCTGGAGAAGGATATCAAGCCACGCGACATCCTGAGCCGCCAGGCGTTCGACAACGCCATCGCTGTCACCATGGCGCTGGGTGGATCCACCAACGCGGTGCTTCACCTCATCGCTATGGCTCGTGCCGCTGGAGTGCCCCTGAGCATCGACGACTTTGAGGAGATCAGTGAGCGCGTGCCGTTCCTCGCGGACCTCAAGCCAAGTGGAAAGTACGTCATGGAGGACGTCCACCGTGTCGGTGGTACGCCTGCCGTGCTCAAGTACCTGTTGAAGAAGGGCGTGATCGACGGCGACTGCCTCACTGTCACGGGCAAGACGCTGGCCGAGAACATCCAGGACGTGCCGGACCTGTCGGACAACCACAAGATCATCCACCCTATTGAACGCCCGCTTAAGAGCAGTGGCCACTTGCGTATTCTGCGTGGTGACCTCGCGCCTGAAGGCTCGGTCGCGAAGATCACGGGCAAGGAAGGGCTGTACTTCAAGGGCACGGCCAAGGTGTACGACTGTGAAGAGGACATGCTCGCGTCGCTCGAGCGTGGCGAGATTGGCAAGGGCAGCGTCGTGATCATCCGTTACGAAGGCCCCAAGGGCGGTCCGGGCATGCCAGAGATGCGTACGTACTCTGTTTCTTTGTTCCTTTGATACCTGGGACTCCTACTGACGTGTATATATGCATTTGATTGACTGCAGTGACCCCAA
Source organism: Pythium brachiatum (assembly GCA_023337615.1). Classification (NCBI taxonomy): domain Eukaryota; phylum Oomycota; class Peronosporomycetes; order Pythiales; family Pythiaceae; genus Pythium; species Pythium brachiatum. The sequence continues at coordinate 15,138 of JAADXI010000322.1, read as the reverse complement.
CGTCGGCGATCATGGGTGCTGGTCTCGGTAACGACGTGGCCATGCTCACGGACGGCCGCTTCTCGGGCGGCTCGCACGGCTTCATCATTGGTCACATCACACCGGAGGCCCAGGTCGGAGGCCCCATCGCGCTTGTTCAGGACGGCGACACCATCATTATCGACGCGGAGAAGAACCGCATCGACCTGGAGGGCGTGAGTGACGACGAGTGGGAGAAGCGTAAGCGCGCGTGGACCCCGCCACCACTCCAGGCCACGCGTGGCACGCTGTACAAGTACATCAAGAACGTCAAGTCGGCGTCCGAAGGCTGTGTCACGGACGAGTAAACCCCACAAGAGGCTGTTGTATTATTGTTCTATAATCGAATGAAAAAAAGACGTGTTCAAACCAAATGGATACAGTTCTTGGGATTCGTTTGTCCTTGCTTGGGTATGTTTGCACTCAATCTACTACGTATCATACTGCAACGTCACAATGGCTGCTACCTTGTCCGCCTTCCGCTTCTCGATCACGACACCACACCACACAACCAACGGGGGAGAGACTCTCTCTTCGCTGCATGGAGAAAACTGAAAAAATAATAAAATCGGGGGATGATCTCATCTTCATCACGACTTGTATCACGCGCTTGCTTCGATTGCTTGCTCTCAATACTGTGCGTGGTACGCCTGTGGCTGGCCGTTCGTCGGTGCTGGGACGCTTGGCGACGAGCCCGTGGCGAGCTGCTGCTGCGTGTGGTACGACTTGATCAGCAGCTTCCGCATCCGCTCCTGAGCCTCGTAGTACCCGGCCGAATACTCATTATATTGTCGAGGCAATGGCGCCACTGGTGGCGCGCCATTCAACGAAGGCTGTAGTGACGGAGGAGGAGGCGGTGGGGCAGAGCGAGGATACCCCATTGGCGAGCCGACCATCGCAGGCGCATCGGACTCTGCTACGTCGTACACACGCGCGTGCATGGGCTGTCCTTGGTACCCGTCTTTCTGGAACTGGTACGCCTGGGCAGTCGTCCCATTCTGGTACTGCTGCTGCTGCTGCTGGTACTGCACGTGGCCTTGCTGGGCGTTGCTCTGTCGATGGCGGTGCTGCGGGGGAATCGGAGCCGAGTTGGAGGCCGGGCGGTCAAAAATCGCAGCAGGGTGGTGTTGCATCTGCTGGGAAATGGGGTACGCATTCACGTGGCCGGTCTGGTTGTTGCCGTAGCTTCCTGTGACGTACGGCGTCACCGGCGCTGGTGGAGGAATCGGGAAGTCGCGGTCTCCTGGCTGCTTGCCTGCCGCACTGCGCTCCATGGTGGTGACGGCCAGCGTCGCGAGCCGCTCCATGGTGAAGGCACAGCTGGAGCCGAGCGTGTCACGCTTGGTCACGTCCGCGACACACACGTACCCTAGCTTCTTGCCCGAGCGCGAGTAGATCGGACAGCCCGCGAAGAAGCGGATCGTCGGCGCGCCGCGTCGCGTGAATAGGCTCGCGACTTGCTTGTCCACGTTCGCGTCCAGCACGATCGTCGGTGTGGAGCCCATGACCTTGTCCAGGAACATGGACAGCTCTTCATCCAGCTCGGGCTTATCATCTAATCCACTCGCTGAACGGATCGAGTCGCCCTGGGCATCCAAGACCGACACCGAGGCGATGGGACAGTTGAGCGTCTGGCACGCCAGCTCACACAGCAGATCAAACATGTTGCTGTTGGCGGCACGCGTTCCCGTCTTCTGAGTCTGCTTCTGCTCCATGGCATTGAGCTGCTTGTTGAGGCACCGCACGTCGATGAAGTCGTCGTAGTCATCGTCGTCGTGAGTCGAGAGCATCGGCGTAGACGACGCGATGGACGATGTCGAAGCTGAGGCCATGGTCGTGGAGCTCAGGCCGCGCACGTCCTTTGACATTGGATGCACGACCGCTTGCTGCTGGTGCTGAAGGTGCTGCTGCTGCTGCTGCTGGAAGTGCTGGATCATGGCTGGGTAGTCGTCCAACTCGGTGAGCTCGAAGTCGTTCGTGTTGGATGACGAAAAGCTCGAGGAACTGCGCGTGCTCGCCTCCACGAGCTGCTCCGCGCGTGCCGCCGCCGCTGCGGTGATGGCTGCCGCTTGCTGTTGTTGCTGTTGCTGTTGTTGTTGCTGCTGGAGGAGATGCTGGTGGAGTTGGTGGTGATGGAGCTGCTGCTGCTGGTTGTTGTTTTCCTTACCACCGCCGTTGCTTCCTGAGCCCGAGTTTGAGTCCGCAAACGACATGCGTGCGTTGAAGGGCGACGACGCCGCGACCGCGTTCATATTACTCAATGAGCGGGCTCGTACCAAGTGGTCAAACACATTGGACTTGGCGTTGCGCTTGAGCGGCGTGGACTTGGCCTTGAGACAGCACACCTTGCAGAGCCGCATCTTGGAGTAGCCGATCACGGGCACGTCCACGTTCTCGACCACCGAGCAGTCGGAGCAGATCACTTCGCCACACTTGCGGCAGTGGTGTTTCCGTCGCAATGCGTAGAAGTTGCGCATGCACAAGTGGCACGAGCTGCGCTCGTGGTCCTTGATCCACGTGGAGCGGTGCATGTACACCTGGTTGCTCAGCCGCAGGTCCTCCACGATGCCCTGGAGCCGGTTGAGGCTCTGCAGGAAGATCGCGCTGACGTACTTGGCGTGCTTGGACGCGAAGCTGCCGCACACAATCACCTCGGTCTCTTCCTCGCCCACACGGCGCCAGAACACACCGAGCTTCGCCAGCGACGTGCGCGTGATGCCGTGGGTGTCCTTGAGAGCCATGCAGCCCACGCGCTCGCCTTCGACCGACGAAAAACACCACATGTGCACACGCTCCTGGCCTTCCGTGTTGGGGATTGTGGCCGTCGACAGGTAGTCAATGAGACACAGATCGCGCTTGCCCTGGCCGCCTGTATCCAGCGCGCCCCACTTGATCGTGAGCAGCTCCTCAGGCTCATCACCGCCTGCCGCTGACGCGTCTTCGTCACTGGGCACAGACTGTGTATCCGAGTTGCGGCGCTGCTTGCTGTCCACCGAGTCGTCGTCCGTGTCCAGATCCAGCGGCCCGTGGAGCCACATCGTCTGGCGGTCAATTGTGGTACTGCTGGTGTCTTGTGGACCTCCATGTGGACCTCCAGCTTGTGGACCGCGGTCACTGCCCGACCGATGGACGCGGTTGTTGTCGCCTGGCGTCGTGTCGGGCGTAGCAGTGTTTGTACTAGTACTACTAGCGCCTGGCCCGTGGAACGAGTGGAGGATCATGGTGTCGATGTAGTGCTTGCCGAAGCACTTGCGCATGAACTCGCGCCAGCTCTCGGTGTTGGTGTTGGCGATGATCATGTTCACTTCGTGTTCCTGGCAGCGCAGCACTGTCGCAGCACGCACGTAGCGGCACGAGGTCGCCAAGTTGCTCGTGTCCTTGCGCAGCTGCGTACCGTCTTTCTCCGGTGGCACGTACCGCCACTGCTCGTTGAACGACTGCGTGAGGCACACGCTCGCGTTGTGCTTGGCCTGCGTGTACAGCGACTCCACGGTGTCCTTGGACAGCGGCAGCGAGCGGAAAAAGTTGGCGCGCAGCGGGAAGCCGCCGGCGGAGGCGGCGCCGCTGGAGGAGCCGCCGTTGGACGCCGCGGTGCCGCTGGAGATGCCGGAGCCCACGTGGCTGTAGCCGCTCATGGTCAGGAGCTACAGAGAGGGAAGGAGGTAGAGAGAAGTAGAGAGAGGAGGAAGATGGAAGACTGAGTCAACGCCCAGTGCGGGCCGAGCCGAGTTCCGCGAAGTGAGAGGATTGGTGTTGGTTCCGACTCCGACTCGTGAGTCGGAGTCGGAACCAACTGCAGAGCAAAGCACCGCGAGAGCAACGGTTCCGGGAACGAGGGAACCGATGCTGCGCCGGACGTTCCACAGGAGGGTGCAGAGCAAGTTGCTGTGCCCATACCATACATTTGTGCAGTGAGAAGGGATCGCAGGAAGTGGCAGACGATGGAAGGAATGCGGCCCGAGAGGGAGCCAAAGAACGAAAAATAAAGACAGAAGAAGGCGCGCGCAAGACGCGGAGATCGATGGAAAACGTTCCGGTCGGAACCGAGTCGCAGTCTGCGACTCGCAGATCGAGGAGGAGGATCCGGAGCAAACATATTTTTTCATGGAAACAAAATCCGAGGAAGAAAACCTCGGAAGTGTGCTTCCGGCCGCTTGCCTACTGTTGGACCAGTACAGTTCGGGAGATACAGGAGCACTGTACGTCCATTCGTCACGGCCAATCGACTGGCTGATGAAGTGGGAGGCTCGCACGATGCACGCGCCACGAGCCACCAATCGCGGGTGGCACCGCGTCCGTGGAGTCCAGCGAGGAGAGTCAAGTAGCGCAATTGTTTCTCCAACAGGAACGCGCGCGGTCGCCGGCTGGCTGCTCGGATCGACGCACAGTACGTACGTGTACATACTAGTATATCCAGGCGTGTGTATGGGTGCGTGCTGGAGTCAGCGCATGCTGCATTCGCGACAGCACGGCAGCAACGTAGCAGAACCTTTCGCGCGAAACGGCGTGGCGGCTCAGCGCGTCTCACCACTGGATCTTCGAGGCGGATTGCGTAGGGGCCGAGCGTGGGCGCCGGACGGCAGCTTTGGCCGCTGTCCACACGCGGATATGTGTGAACATACACGAAGTGCCGTGGACCTGACCTCCTGCCTTCAAGAAGACACGAAGGAGAAACGATCCACTCTACTTTGCAGACAGATGCGCCCCACCGAATCCATTCTCGCTAGAACATTCTACCAACTCATTGCCCCACGCCGACATGTTCAACTCCACTACTGAGTCGGCGGGGATACAAGTGCAATCTCCATTGTGGACAGCAGAACATATTCGATGGCTGATCAAGTCAGCCAAGTTCACTGGCAACAAGAACGTTCTACCGCTTTTCACGATCGGTTCTGCCAAGATCAGATCCGCCACATCTGTTGAGGACACGATCTTCGCTTTTTCCAGCCAGCTGTTTTGTTCGAAACGACTAGAGCACACTGTTTGAAATACATGCCACCTGAGACGAGTGTTCTACAAGTACATTTGTGTTTTAAACACTTTGGTTCTCGTTCGATTTTTCGAACAAATGCATTCTTCTATTTTTCACGGATCACGAACTGCCATTTGGCAGTCATTCACGAGTCCCCCCATTCATGAGAGCAAGAGGCACTCTTAGTCCGCAGGGGTCGCTGTGGTGCTTGTCTGTGAGTCGGCACCGCTTGAGAAGCTCAATTCGGTCGAACGAATAGGCCGCGTCACCTCCCCTTGCAGCCTACGGTAGCCGTTCCTTCCATGGTAGCAACATGGCGCCGCAAAGCACCGAGCTAATGCGTCCAGAAATGATACGGTGGTGGCCAGAGATTGACAGTCCACGTCGCGGGGCTTCTGCATCGCCTGTGGTGCGCGCGGTCCGGGCGTGATCTTGACGAAGTGCAGTGCACGATGTGGGTTGGTTGTGTCTGTGTGGTGGAGGTTCGAACGGTTGAGGATACACACGTTTGACACCATTTCTTAGAATGTAGAAGACCTTCTGCCTGTTCCTCGAACTCCGGAGCGTCTTCAATAGACCGAACGGCATTAATTCTGACCGGATCCCCGCCAACACACGCGCAGTGCTTTGGTCAGTGCGATTTGCTGTGGCTGTTCGCTGCTGGATGTCAACACACCCGATGTCGAGTCTTAGGCGCGAGGGTGGCTGCTGACATTCGAGTTCATCGAGGGCACTTGCAGCCATACTGGAGCGGTCGGCTCTGAACCCACGAGACGGTGTACACTGTCACCGCTACAGGAGCTATGACCATCTCCGGATAAGGTTCTGTGCGCCAGCAACCGAAACCGCGCATCCACAATCAGGTCCTCTCTCTCTCTCTCTCTCATCCACATTCTCTCTCGCTCTTCCTGGCTCCACGTGATGGCCGCATCCAAACTCATTCAGCAACCAAAACCTGTGACGTTCCGTAGGTGACAATGCTGCGAGTGGCCTGACCAGAAGCGCACAGCAATTGGCTCACGAAGCGGCAGAACGCTGGTCACTGTCTTCACCAGCGTGCTGGCCATCCCGACCCATCTGGGGAATCGTCTTCGCTCAGCAAAGTTCTCATGTGCTCCTCGTCTGCGCAACGTTTCGGGTTTCCATGGTTTGAACGCTTCAGTGATTGCCTTTTCGTAATCACGGAGCTGGTAGACTTCAACTTGCGCTGATAGAGTAAACCAGCTCGTCAGGTCAGTCGGTACTGAAGGAGGTGCTACAGCACGTTGGTGTTGTCGACTGTAGCTGAACCTTGCGCGTCTTGACGCTCGCTATGGAGTTAGCCAGTGCCTTGTGCTGGTGCCTGTCCAAGCAAGCGCACACCCAGAATCACTCCATAGAGCACAACAGTCGAACTCCCGCCTTCGAACCTCCGAGGCGTGGTTGTAGTAGAAAACATCGCAAACATACTCCGTTAGTATCTCGCTGTGACACCTTTTTCACTTCCTAAGCTGCCTCGTGGGGGTCATGGTGAACTTCCTCTCGCTGCTCGGCCGTGTCGGCGCACTGGCGTCAGCGATGACGTCGCCTGGTATGGTGGGTACCGCCGTTGCATTGTTGCTAGTGGTGCTGCTTTGCCCCACACGCGCGCGAAGAGCAGTCGCCTCGTTGCCTCGCCCACCAACCTCACTCCCGTTTCTCGGCAACACGCTGGACGTGATGATCACACACCACCTCACACTGCCCACGTTCTTCCTCAACGAGTGTCTGCGCTGGAACGGGCGGCCATTCGTGATTGATATCCTCACGCGAGCCCCACTGGTCGTCGTCTATACCCCTCAGGCAACAGAGGATGTGCTCGCGACCCAGTTCAATAAGTTCGGTAAGGGCTACGACTTCGCTGAGGCGTTGAAGGACGTCTTCGGCAAAGGCATCTTCGTGTCAGAGGGCTCAGTCTGGCAGCATCAGCGGAAGCTCGCGAGCCATCTCCTGTCCACACCGATGATGCGTGATATCATGGATAGTGTGATGGCTGAGCGTACACAGAATCTGTGCGAGATCGTCGCTGACGCTGCGCGAGAAAGCGCGGACTTTGACATCAAGCACTTGCTGGAGCTGTTCGCGACCGACGTGTTCACGAAGATCGGCTTTGGCGTGGACTTGGGCTTCATGACCAGTCGCAACCAGGAGTTCTTTGACCGGTTCAACCGCGCCAACCAGAATCTGCTCTTCCGTCTGGAGCAACCCACAGCACTGTGGAAGCTCAAGCAGTGGCTCGGCGTGGGCGTCGAGAGACAGCAAACAGAGGACGTGGCGTGGCTAGACAAGTTCGCGTACGATATCATCCGCGACTCGGTGGCACAAGTCAACGAAGCGAAGAAAACGCCAGGCAAAGCAGTGAAACGGAACTTGATCACGCTGCTGCTGGACAGCCCCAGCAGTCAAACCGACTCCAAAGACGGATTCGACATGGTAGAGATCCGCGATATGGCCATGGCTTTTATCTCTGCCGGACGAGACACCACGGCCTCCAGCATGGCGTGGTTCATGATCGCAATGGCTCGGTTTCCAGAGGAGCAGGAGCGGATCCGCGCTGAACTATGGGAGAAGCTACCCGAGCTCATGACGGGGGAGATCCGATCTCCGAGCAAAGAACAAGCAGCGAAGCTCCTGTACTTGGAGGCCGCGATCAAAGAGAACTTGAGGCTGAATCCAGTGATCCCCGTCAACTTACGGGAGACCGTAGAGGACGTGACGCTGAGTGACGGCACGTTTCTTGCGTCCGGCACGCACGTGCTGATCCCAGGGTACGCCATGGCACGACTGCCGTCGATCTGGGGGCCAGATGCTGCCGAGTTCAAGCCTCAGCGATGGCTAGACCCTGTCACAGGCAAACTGGCTGCCGTATCGCCATTCAAGTTCATCACGTTCAGCGCCGGCCCCCGCATGTGTCCTGGGAGGCAGTTCTCCATGATCGAAATGAAGATCGCGCTGTCGTCGCTGCTGTCCAAGTTTCAATTCTCCACGGGAGAGGACCCCGCAACGTTCCAGTACGAGACCTCGCTCACGCTGGGCATCCACGGACCAGTCCTGGCAAAGGCATCGTTTCTGGCTGGCTCGACTGTCAATAGTCAGCATCAGTAACTTCCGACACCGATTCTGTATGCCAACAAAGACTCGAAGACTCCAGGCAGCATCTGCCGGGTAGCAGGACCAAAAACTCAACTTGCTAACTTCAAAAAATGATGTTTTGATTTTTGAATACCTATTATCGTGATATTTGAATTTGAAAGCTGAGGAGGTGAGATTTTTACGAGAAAGTGCACCTCCCCACCAAAAGTGCTGAACCCAAGGCGACCTCTTGGGCATATCTCCTCATTCACGCTCACACCAACAATGGAAGACCGGTTCACGCTCTTCGACCGAGAGGGTCTCTTGGCGTCTGTATTGCAATCGCCTGGCGCCGTCGCCGCTGTTGCTGTGGCGTTGCTAGTGTTGCTGGCGCTTCTTCGTCCCAGTCGGGCGCATGCCGCCGTTGCGTCGCTTCCTCGCCCTCCGTCCTCTCTGCCGCTTCTGGGCAACACGATCGATCTCATGGTCACACATCGCCACACACTGCCGACGTTCTTCTTCAACGAGTGTCTACGGTGGAACGGACAGCCGTTCGTGATCCGCGTGCTCACGCGCGTGCCCATGGTGATGATCTACAGCGTCCAGACTGTCGAAGACGTGCTCAAGACCCAGTTCAGTAAGTTCGGCAAGGGCTACGACTTCGCCGAGGCGTTGAAAGACGTCTTCGGCAAAGGCATCTTCGTGTCGGAGGGCTCTGTGTGGCAGCACCAGCGTAAGCTCGCGAGCCATCTCTTGTCCACGCCCATGATGCGCGACATCATGGACTCTGTGATGAGAGAATACACGGAGCACCTGTGTGGGATCGTTGAGAACGCCGCACGGACGGCTACGCCCATTGATATGAAGCATTTGCTGGAGCTGTTCGCGACCGACGTGTTCACGAAGATAGGCTTTGGCGTGGACCTGCAGTTCATGACGAATGGGAACCAAGAGTTCTTTGACCGCTTCAGCCGCGCGAATCAAAACCTTCTCTACCGGCAGGAGCAGCCCACGGCACTCTGGAAACTCAAGCAGTGGCTCGGGGTCGGCGTCGAGAGACAGCAGAGTGAAGACGTGGCGTGGCTGGACAAGTTCGTGTACGGTATCATCCAGGACTCGGTGGCGCGGCGAAATATCCCAGGCCAGCAGCAGGGAGAGCCGGCCAAGAAGGACTTGATCACGCTGCTGCTGGACAATCCTAGCAGCCAGACCGACGCCAACGACGACGGATTTGATATGGCGGAGATCCGCGATATGGCCATGGCGTTTATCTCGGCAGGACGTGACACGACAGCGTTCAGTATGGCGTGGTTCATGATCATGACGGCACAGTTCCCGAAAGAGCAGGAGCGGATCCGCGCGGAGCTGCGGGAGAAGCTACCGGCGCTCCTGACTGAAGAACTTAGTTCGCCCAGCAAAGAACAGACCCAGGAGCTCACGTATTTGGAGGCCACGATCAACGAGAACTTGAGGCTGAATCCTGTGATCCCAGTCAACTTGCGTGAGAGTTTGGAGGATGTGACGCTGAGTGACGGGACGTTTCTGGCCGCTGGCACCCAAGTGCTCATACCAGCGTACGCAATGGCTCGGCTCCCGTCAATCTGGGGCCCTGACGCCTGTGAATTCAAGCCTCAGAGATGGATCAACGCCACGACTGGAAAAATCAGTGTGGTGTCGCCATTCAAGTTCGTCTCATTCAGTGCTGGTCCTCGCAACTGTCCAGGTAAACAGTTCTCGATGATGGAGATGAAGATCGCGCTGGCGGCTCTGCTTGCCAAGTTCGAGTTCGTGGCGATTGAGGATCCGACCACGTTCCAGTACGAGACCTCACTCACACTCGGCGTCCACGGGCCGGTCATGATGCGGGTGACGCACTTAGACAAGATCCCACCGACAAGGAGCGCGTCATGCCATTAGCCACACGCAATTCGAGTTGCTACTACAACTTCAACATGGTAATGTACCATGAATGCGGTACGATGTACCCTCGGTACCGAACACAAGTTATGGAATGCTGGCTAAAACGTGAACTTTTGTGTGCAAGAACGTGGCAGATCATGCCGCGCCAGTGAGCTGCTGAGTAGGAACGTGCCTGGCGCGGAGGTCATTCGCTCCCCAGCAATGCACGCGTTCGAAGTTCCTCAGACTAAAAATCTAGTGATGGAAGTGAACACGCGGCGTCTGTTTGACACGCCCATCGTGATCTCCATGCGCCAGATCCAAAGCCCTCCTCATGAACACCCAACAGCACCGCGGATAGCATTCTATAAAAGCCACGTCGCTATGCAGCAAGCGGCGGACGGGGGCGGAGAAGCTGCACGGCCTCAGCACTGTGCAGTCGGTGGCACGCAGAGCCGTAGATTGTATCAGCCTGATTTTACAGGGGCAGTCGGTGGCGGCAGTCGCGGATTCTTTGCAGCCCCGACTACGCAATCCACTCTGAGTTCCTGTTCTTCGCACCAGAACCAATCCCCAAAGTAGGTAGTCAGTTGTACAGTTATCTCAAAATAAGGTTGTCTGTCGTGACAAATTGTATCTAAAATCACCTTGTTTTGATAAATACGTGATGTACCCAACTTCAACTCCATCGGGAAGATGAGCTGCCAACACGAGGAGCTCCGTCCGGTGCGTGGGTTAAAACCCCCAGGTCCAAACTCACTATCGACAGTACTGCATCTGGATTCAGCCAACACTGCAGCCTCCCGGAGGCCCTCCGCACTTGCTGATCATCCCATTCCGCCTTTCGCTGCGTTGGTCTCACGTGAACTTCTCCCTCTTATTCCTCATCCTCATCATGAATCTCCGCCGCTCGCTGTCCGCCGCCTCGGCGGCTGCTGCGCGTCGCCACCCGCGTCCGCAGTCGCGTGCGCTGTCCACGATCATCCACAAGTCGCCGCATGCGGACGTGGAGATCCCGCACGCCACGCTCTGGGACCTGGTGTCGCAGCGCGTGGACGAGTACGCGGACCGCGACGCGCTGATCTGCGGGCTCAGCGACGAGCGCATCAACTTCAAGGACATGTTCGCCACGGCGCAGCGGATCGCCGTCGCGCTCGCGCAGGACGGCGTACAGCGCGGCGATGTGAGTGGCTTATTTCGCTGGTGGTTCTGATGGAGTACTGTTGCTCATGCTGATGGTTGGATTGATGCAGGTCGTGCTGGTGCACTCGTTCAACTGCATGGAGTACCCGCTCGTGGTGCTGGGTACGTTGGGTGCGCTTGACTGAATCTTGAATAGCATTTAATTAACAAGCTCTGGTTATTATATGTAGCGCTCAACTCGATGGGCGCTGTGTGCTCCACGGTGTCGCCCATGTTCGGCGCGAAGGAACTCGCCCAGCAGGCGAAGCTCGCCCACGTACGTAGCCTACCACCGTCTCCTGTGTTACCCATTACTTGGTGTGCTCACTGCTCATTGCATTAGGCCAAGTTCATCATCACAAACCGTGCGATTGAGGGCATTGCCATCGACGCTGCTGATAGCGTGGGTATCCCACGCGACAACATCTACGCCATGGGCTCCTCGACTGAACCAAAGCGTGTCAAGTGCATCAAGTACGTCCGTCTCCTTATATGGCGTAAGGTCTCCCTTCAAGTGATCTCACAGCACATTTCTCTACAGTGAGGCGTCCAAACGCGACTTTGAATCGTTTGATTTCCACCCCGTGGATCCGTCGCAGAACGTGCTGCTGCCTTTCTCAAGTGGCACGACAGGAATGCCCAAGGGCGTGGCGTTGAGTGGACGCAACATGGTGGCCAACACAGTGCAAGTGGACATGATCGAGAAGTACGGCCCGACGATGCTGGGCATGCTGCCGTTCTTCCACATCTACCCCATGCTGCTCATCCACTTGGCCATGTACCAAGGCTCGGCCAACGTCGTGCTTCCACGGTATGAGCCAGAGACCTTCCTCAACGCGCTGTCCAAGTACAAGGTGAGTCTGTACTCGTGGGATTGTAGGACTTTTACTCAGTAGAGCTGAGTTTTTGATTGGTGTATAGATCGAGAAGGTCAACATCGCACCACCGATCGCGTTGTTCCTGGCCCACCACCCGCTTGTCGATAAGTACGATTTATCGGAGACCAAGTACCTCATCTCGGCTGGAGCGCCTCTAGGTAAAGAGGTCGAATCGCTCGTGAAGAAGCGCATTAACGTCGAGATGAAGCAGCTGTACGGCATGACGGAGCTCTCGCCAGCGGTCAACTACTCCGAGGATGGCTTCAGCAAGCCAGGCACTGTGGGCCGCATTGTTCCTAATACGGAGCTGCGAGTCAAGTGCACATCGACTGACAAGGATCTCCCACACAACGAGCGTGGCGAGCTGCTCTACCGCGGTCCACAAGTCATGATGGGATACTACAACAACCCAGAAGCTACGAACCAGACTATTATGGCCGACGGTTTCTTGCGTACAGGAGACATTGGATTCATCGATGAAGACGGATTCGTCCACATCGTCGACCGTGTCAAGGAGCTCATCAAGTACAAGGGCCACCAGGTCGCACCTGCGGAGCTTGAGGATATCGTCAATCTCCATCCTGCTGTGGCGGACTGTTGTGCTGTGCGTGGCTACGACGAACACGGTCAGGAGATGCCCAAGGCGTTTGTGGTGCTGAAGGATCCGAGCAACGCGAAGGGCGTGACGTCTGAGGACGTGATGGCCTTTGTGGCTGAGCGAGTGGCTCCGTATAAGAAGGTTCGTGAGGTAGAGTTCATCGATGCGATCCCGAAGACCCCGACGGGCAAGATCCTGCGTCGTCTGCTGCAGGCGCGTGAGAATGAGCGTCTGGAAGCGCGGGAGGCGGCGTAAGGGCTGCTTGTACTGCATCGTAGTTCGTGTACAGTGTCAATAACGTATGGTGCGATCTCCATTTGATCATACTACGTAGTAGCTGCTTGTATACTACAGTAGTACTCTACTTGGTTTCGTAGTTATTACGCGAGCACAGGGAACGGGTGTGCTTCGGTGTGAAGACGACGGGGTCAAGTGGCAAAATGTCGTCGTCCGAGAAAAGCAGAAACAAATACTTGAGCGTCTCGGCGAGAAAGAAGCTCTCCATATTGTAGCTGTAGGTATTAATATACACGGGGCCATAGAATGGGTCGCTGATGGAGCGATACCCACCGGTGGCGACCTACATATTAATCAGAATCATGCATCGCTTGCCCATCAAACGCCCATCTGCGGTCCCCGCTATGGAAGTCACCGTACCTTGCTGTGTTCTTCAAATGCATTCATGATACTGCGGCCGTAGGCTCGGTACATGGGATCCTTCGTCACTCGGTACAAGATCATCAGTCTCAGGTCGCTGGAGATTGTGGTCTTGGTGGTAGAGCACGTAGAATTCTTTCTCGACCGTGTCCGTCTCCCGGAAATTCACCGACTCGGGTGTGAGTAAGCTCTTGGCTCGCATGCACATCTACAAAAACACAACACGATCAGTATGATACCTGAACACATTCCTGTCTTCCGGTCATAGACTTACCGCGACGCAGGTCTCCATGACTTCCTTCGCAAGCTCCAAGTGGTCGTTTGGTAGACCGTGGTACGCGCCCAGCGCTAGCATACCGGGGACAAAGCACGCCAAGTGTTTCATGCGCTGCTCGAGTATGCCCGTGGACTTGCGGATGCCGATAAACGACAGGTTGGACGGCGTGGTGTGGCCCACGAGCTTCTGTTTCATACCCTCGACGACATCTACGTAGCGCTGCTTCATCGCGTTGTCTTTCTTACCTGTGAGCAGCCACTGCTTGAGCAAATACTCGAAATGGCTGTCGTCCAGTGCAGCAAACGACAGGTCTTTGGTCGATTCTGCACCTGGAGCTGACCAGTTGAGGCGGACAGGAATCAAACCGTCGGGATAGAAGTCCCGTGTAAAGTTTGCAATTTACAGGACCAGCAAGAACTCGTCAGTCTCAACTGCGCACTCCCGTACGCTGATAGATGAGCGAAGCTTACGAAAGAGTTAGTGGTGCGGACGTAATCGAGATACTCTTGCTTACCCGTGGCCTTGGCCATGTTCGTGTATTCGAGCTGGAAGGATGACGCCTCGGACAGACACGGCACGTCATCACCCTCTCCTGACTGGTACAAGCAGGGTTTGCAACAATAACAGTAGTATATTTTTGATTGGAGGCCAGAATCCTCGCCAATAATTGGGTTACGGGCAATTTTAGACATCACCACCTTATCATAGAATTTGAGGAGGCAGGATCGAGCACATGGTACAAAACAAATACCACCCAGTGATCGACACTTCAGGGTATTTAGGCCTGAGGCGCCGCTCGTACTCGCGCTTGCGACGCCTGGGTCTCTGGAATTCAGTCGCCAGTGCTCACGCGGTAGATCTGGGCCACCGAGCCCAGGGCGAACAGCAGCAGCGTCGCGGCCAGCATCCGCATGACGGTGAATGAGCGGCGCGTGGCCGGGGACTTGAGCGCAGACGTCACCTAATATCTGAGATGGAAGGCACCACATTCATTTTGACAGCAATCACCAACCCAGTGGCAGCCACTGTGGCTGGCTCGCTTTACTTTGTCAACACAGGCAGTGGATGGGCCTCCGTGTTGAAGACGATCTCATCCAGCGACAAAATGTCGTCGTCTGAAAAGAGCAGATACAAGTACTTGAGCGTCTCGGCCAGGAAAAACGTCTCCATCGTGTTGCCGTTGGTCTCGATCGGACCGTAGAAAACATTCTTCGTATCGCGATATCCACCGCCAGCGACCTACACACAGTGTGCTTAGAACGGTGGCATCAAATTAACACCGTGATGGATTGGAGTGGGTTGCGTACCTTGGCGTGTGTCTCAAACGCGTCAATGATAGTGCGGCCATAGTCGCGGTATTTGTCGTCCTTGGTCACGCGGTACAAGATCATCAAGCTCTCGACGGTCTCTGGTCGCTGGATATTGTAGTCATCGCCTGGAGTCACGTACAACTCGTCATCCACAGTCGTTGTGTTCGCAATGTCTCGGAATCGCGCGGCCTCAGGCGCCAACTTGGTCTTGGATCGCACGTACATCTACACGAAACACGCGATTCACCACACTG
>JAADXI010000321.1:0-25860 GCA_023337615.1 Pythium brachiatum | reverse complement strand
CCCCCCCCCCCCACTAACAGTCGCGATGGCATTTCATGTAGGTGCCGACTTCACGCTGCGCTTTGATTATGAAGCGCTCGTGAGAGAGCTGGTGATTCCATCTCCTCGCGGACCAAATACGCCATAAAACTCCGTCCGATTGCACCTAGAAAGTCGTGAGTGGAAATGGACATCACTGGCATCGACTTACTTACTGTTGTTGCTTGCGGTAATCCACTCCCACATTGATCGTGAACTGTCCCGTCTCGGCGTTTTTGGTCACGACCAGTGGCAACACCATCGAGCCCTGGGCCAGCAAAACCAATGGCGAACCCTCTCCAGCCAAATTACCGACGTACGTGAGCTTGCCATGGAATCCTGCAATCACGATACTAAAACTCTTCTCGTCCGAGTTCGCACTGCGAGAGATCGTGGCCTTGGGGAAGAAATTTCCAGATGTGGTCGCCACATAGGTCCCGACCAGTGCGTCTTCCTCGTCCTTGGTCAGTGTCTTGGGAGCCGGGTTCTTCCAAAACGTTGGGCCACAGCGTGGAGCTCCTGGCATGAAAGGCTGCAACTGGTCCGCAGCTCGCCACTTCTTGAACTCGAAGTCGAGAATCGTCTTCGGCACATCCAAGAAGATTCCCATCACGTACGAACGGTAGTGGTCAAGGTAGAAGGTAGCGTGCGGGCCTGAGACTTGGGAATTGCCCATGAGAATCACCGCTAACTTTTGGAAAGGCGCGAAACCCGTGCGCGTTTGGTGCGCCGCGACGTCTCCGCTCTTGTCAAAGTACGCGTGGCCCCAAATGGCCTGGCCAATGATATCGATGCCATATCCAGCGGAGACCATGCCACCCTCATGATCGAAGTGGAGTCCCATCATAGACATCATCTGTCCGATCTCACCCGTCGCGAGACTCTTGCCTGAGACGATCTCCGTGATCGTCGATGGTGATTGGAACAGCGTCACGTTGCCGACTTTACCCTTGTTGAGGAGCAGGCGAAGGAACTTGGCCATGTCTGCCGAGCTGGAGACCACCGACCCCGCCGAGTTGTAGCCGCCGACGCGACTAATACAGAGCTGCATCTCTGGCGCCGAGACGATGTCAAAGGGGCCAATCACCTCACCATCGCAGGTGAAGTGGCCGTCATTGAGAGCCTCCGGACGGATAGCTTCGGGCACTTCTGCTGGTGACGCGAAGGTGTGATCCATGCCCAGGGGCGTCCACAGGCGTGTGTGTAGGAACTTGTACCACGTCATTCCCGTCACACTCTCGATGAGCTGCCCCAGGATCACGAAGTTGACGTTGGCGTACTCTGGCTGTTCACGCAGTGAGTACTCGGGCTCACAGTCCTTCAGAGCCTCGATGTACTCCCGCTCGGTGGGGAACTTGCCCAAAAAGTCCGCCAAGTCTGGCACCCCCCCGAAACCTGAGTTCATGGCCAGCAGGTCGCCGATCGTGACGTGCTCCTCCGCGTACTTATCGAACAGACTGAGCCACGGCAAGTGCTTCTTCACCGGATCGCGCCACGCGACCTTGTTTTCCTCCACTAGCATGCCGATACCCACGGCCACCATCGTCTTGGACACAGAACCGATCTGGAACATTGCGTCCGCCGTGACTGTGGATTTCGAGTCCTTGGCCGAGCGCAGTCCGTATCCCTTGGCCAGAACGACTTGGTCTTCGTACACGATAGCGACCCCCGTGCCGACAATACCGCTCTTCGGGATCTGCTCCGCCAGGAACGTCTCCGCCTCTGCGATCTTCTGCGCGAGTGTGCGTCCAGCCTTCGGGAACCCACTGCCGTGGTGGTATCCGTCGATGAGCTCAGGCGTGAGCGTGAGCGTGGCGTCCAGCGCGTACGTCTTGTAGCGAAGCGCCTGCAGCATGAGATCCTTTGGATGCACCAGGCGGCCTTCAGTGGCCACCCACGAGAGCAGCAGCCCCACAGCCACAGTAACAACACGCATAGTATGGAGATTCCCTCGGTCTTGTCTTCTTCTTCGCGGAACAAAATGTCGAATGTCAATGGATCCGCTCGTGAGAGAGCTCGTCCGTCGTCCAGACAGCTTGTCACCCAGTTCGATCTCACCATCATTCCGATATGATACGCAAGAGTGAATGTATGCATCTGAGTCTGGTCGGACGGAAGCTCAAGGGTTCACTATTTTTTTGAAATTCTAAAACCTCACTCTCCCAAATTGAGGTTTTTATGAAATTGGTGGTCCTCGCTGCTTTTTCGTTCTCCGCCCATGCGTTTTTGCTCTCCGCTGGAGCACTGTTCTCCGCTCCGCTCACCGTCAACGAGAGGGACCACCATCGCCCAACAGAGGTTCAGCTCCCCCACATTGAAGCGCTCCGCAAGTGTATCCATCTCCTCCGCCATGAGTGACTCCACCTCCTCGACCGCACCTGCGGACTCTTTCGGCTCCTCTGCAGCGACACCAACGCTGTCCATGGACGCCAGTGCCTCCTCCTCCCTCCCCTCCTCCTCCGCCATCTCCTCCTCTGCGGCGATGGCGGCCGCTGTCGCAGTCGCGACAGCGGATGCGATGGCCACAGCGGACGCCATGGCCAGTGCTGCGGCCGCTAACGCTGTTGTTGTCGCCGCAGCGGAGGCAGCGTCCGCTGCGATGGTCAGCGCGCTGCCCGTGTCGGTGTTTGCGTCGTCGGAGGACGTGATGGCGATGCAGCAACAGCAGCTTCCGCCGTCCCAGGCTCCTCCTCCTCCGTCCGCCAAGGCCAAGACCCGCAGCACGAACCTCACGCACGAACAGAAGCGCTTGATCTGTCTGTACGCGAAGCAGAACCCGACGTACACACAGGCGCAATTGGGCAAGTGGGCCAAGGAACAGTTCTCGCTGGCCTCGGTGCCCTCTCAGTCGTCCATCTCGCACACGCTCAAGCGCCGCCACACGTTCGAGCACATGAAGACTGAGGACTGGTCCAGCAAGCGCATGCGCACCGTCAAGCACCCGGACCTGGACACGGCACTAGCCAACTGGTTCTTGTACTGCCAGGGTCGCCAGATCCGCATCCAGGGCGACGAGATCAAGGCCAAGGCCCAGGTCTTGTTCGATCTCATGCAGATCCAGGCGGGCACTGCTGCCGAGCCACCACAGTTCTCGAATGGCTGGCTGCATTCGTTCCAGAGCCGCCATGGGTTCTCTCGCTCGCCTAACTCCCACGGTGTGGAGCCAGAACTCATTTCATCGCGTGAAGGCCTGGTCGAAGCCACCAAGGGCATGGCGCCGTGGGATATTTACTGGATGGATGAGACCAAGCTGAGTTACGCGCTCAATCCCGAGCGGTTTGCAGAGACCGAGAGCGACATGGCGGCTGCGCTCGCGGCGCAAGAAAAGCAAATGACCATCGCGTTCTGCTGCAACACGGACGGCAGTGAGCTGCTGGATCCGTTCTTCATCTGCGACAGCGCGCTGGACGTCGCCGCTGAGGCCACGTCATCTGCGAGCTCTGCAGCGACCACGCAGGCCGTCGAGTACGGCTTCACGTACGCACACAACAAGAGGATCTCGATGACGCCGACGCTGTTCCGCGAGTGGATCCTCTCGTTCGACTGGAAAATGCACGAAGAAAACCGCCACGTGATGCTGCTGATGGACTCGTTTTCGTCGCACCAGGTCAAGAAGATGGTGCTGAAGAACGTGACGGTGCGGTCTGTGGCGCAGTCGGCGTTCGGTGAGTCGTACTTGGACACGGTCCACCAGACCATCTTCTCGGGCGTGAAGCGCCGCTACCGTCAGCTTTTCTTGACCAGCGTGCTGGACCGCAACGACGAACGCGGCGGTAGTGAGGTCGTCGACGTTGACATCTTGGACGCGATCCAGTGGGTGCTCAAGAGCTGGCGCGAGCTGCCCAAGGCGCTGGTAGCGAACGCGTTCACGCTCGTGGGCATTGTGAACGATACGGCCGATAGCGAGCCGACTCCCGCTCAAAGCAGTGCGGCGACCGAGCAGACTGAAGAGACCCTGGACGCCCAGCTGACGGCGCTGCTGAAGCGGCTGAAGCTGAAATCGACGGCTCCGATCAAGCTGAGTGAGTTCATCTCGCCCGCAAACGAACACATCGTTGACGAAGACATGTCCGACCAGGATTTCGTGGATGGCGCGTTGGACTCGGGCTTGAGCACGACGGTCACGGGCCGTAACACGGAACCACCACGGAAAATCGCGCGTGTGGCGAAGGCGAAGAAGCCGTTCTCTGCGAATTTCGCACTGGGACGCGGAATCGTGCAGGCGCCTCGACCAGCTCAGACTCGTAGCTCTGACGATTTGTCCTCGACGACAATCCCAGACCAGGAGTGGCAGGCGTGGGCCGACAGCCAGCGGTATCGAACCGATGATATCCACGCGCTGGAGACGGTGATCCGCCTGGCCAGTGAGATGAACTGCGAGGCCACGACACTGCTCGATCTCACGCGGATCCAAGCCGAGCTTCTTCAGAAACGCCAGTCCGATCGTATCACTCCACTGGGAGCTGCGGGCGCTGGCGATGGCAGCGCGACTGGAGCGGACGGCAAGCAGACTGGGAGCGTGTGCCGGTTCAACTTCGGCACGGCCTCCACGACGATATAGACAATGCTTGTTTCATTAGGGTACAAGGGTAAAAATGCACACAATAACCCCAACGTTGAGCCATGCCACCACTAGGCCTCAACATGACGTACACGGGTGATCAGGAGTACTGTCGGCGGCCGCGAGGACCTTGAGGTCCCGACGTCGGTCGTTGCGGTTGGAAAGCGGCCGATTCAACCAGACTGCTAGACCGCCGAGACGACGGGGAGATTTGGCTAGAGCCCATCAAGGAGGAAGTCCTGCGACCGCGGGCTTGTTCGCTCATTCGTCTCTTCTCGACCCCTTCGCGGCGCTCGCTGGTCGCGAGAAACTCTTCAATTGTCTGCTCGGAATCCGTTTGATTGTCTTCTATTGTGCTCGGCTTCAGCTCCAACCCCAACGGATCTTTCTCGCTGTCGGCTTCTGGATCTACGGGCAGGCTTTTCACAACTTGCTCGCATAGTTCGGCAAACTGGGCTTGGAAGGTGTCGTAGAAGCCAACAAACTCAGAGTCGTTGTTGTACTTAGCAGGATCTTGGACGACTCTCTCGTTGTATGCGTCAAGCGTCTCGTTGAACTCGCTCAGCGGTAAGCTCGACACCATTTCGTTCTTGATTGTGAGGCTTTGAGTGCGTTGCATTTTCTCGGTAGCTATAGCGAAGCAAAGCTCCTGGACGACGTGAGCAATCGCTCCCTGGGTCTTGAAAATGTGCGATGTGTTGGCTTGGATCTGGGCCGAGATCCAGCCGCGATATTCCTTGAGCAACGTGAGCAACTGAGCCCCCAGCGTAGCGATCTCACCATTCTCGAACACTATTCTAATCGACGGTAGCATGAATGCAACGGAGCGATCCGCATTTAATAGCCCGACCGGTGTTCTTGACGCGATAGCCGGTCCGTGTTTGGCTCCTTTGGTCTCTTTCCCGAAATTGAGGAACATATCCAGGAGGTGAATGCTCGTGTCCAATGCCGTCTCATATTCGCCCACGACGACACTCAGCTGGAGAAAGTTGAGCATCGCGACGACGTGGTCGCTTCGTAAGTGAAGCGCTTGCTGGCAACTCGCTCTCGCTTCAGCCATTTGGCCGTTGAGTTGGTACAGCGAACCCAACAGTGTGAACAGATCGGCGCGTATCACTCGTCGCTGGGCTCGCCATGCGATCCGTTCATCGAGTTCGTCGTCTCCATCATCGACAATCGACAGCCGAGGGCGTCGAGCTTGGGATTCATCCATATCTTCATCATGCGCGACTTCTTCTGGTGTTCGCCGCTCGCGAAGGAAGTCACGGAGTAGGACAATTGCCTTCCCCAGTCCGTCGTCTTGGTCCTTGTCCTCTTCATAGTCTGATTGAATATTCATGGTCACTTGGATGCGCCAGGTGAGAAGTAAGTACTCATCATGAGAATCCAGTGACGTCTTGTAATGCGCACGAAGCAAGCAACGGGCAGCAGCTTCGAAATCGTCCTCACGGGCACTGCGTAGGGCGTCACGTAAGTCGGCGACGTAGCTTCGCGTCCATTGCTCGCGCTTACAGAATCGAACTTCTGCGTGCGGTTCCCGATCGTCGGCTTCGTTCTCGTCGTAGAAGTCATCCGACACGAGCCAGTGGCCGAAAGCACGTTGATAGTTGAAGAAGGACGAGTCTTCGATTGGCAACGGGAAGACTTGAAGGCGATCAACTTCAGAAGATGGCTCACTGTGTGCTAGCTCCGTCTCCCGCTCTTGCAGCCGCACTAGCTCAGGCCCGAACAGAGGCGAAAACTCGTACGGCGTGAAGCATGGGACAGCGTGAAGCGCGAACAGAAAATCTTTAACGGCGATTCGCATCGCGGTGTGCCATTTCTGGCAGAATGAGAGTAGCTCCGTGGCCAACTGGATATCCGCTGCGATGTTTTCCGCCTTTGTCGCAGCACTGGCAGCGTGCTGCAAGGAACTCGCAGTGTGATCTCCCGGAAGCTGATGACTTGCACTCGCTTGGTCTCTCTCGTCACTCAACGCCTTGAGCACGATCTTGAGATCCTGGCTGGCCAGCGTACAATTTCCCATCGCGATGTACAACTGAGCACGGTTCATGCGAGCCGCAAATCCTTGGTCGTGGGTCTCGAGGCTTTTTTCATCTTCATCTTGGCCTTCGGTTGTTTGCCGACCGTGTAGTTTGAGCGCGCGGTTGTAGTCTTCAAGAGCAACAGCATACCGCATTTGGTGGTGCAAAATCGCACTGCGGTTATTGAAGAACTCGGTGCGCGACGAATCCAGTGCAATCGCTTGCTGGTAAAACTCCAGTGCTTCTTCTGGCTTCTCGAGTGCCTGGAATGTCACACCAAGGTTATACATCAAGATCGCGCGCTCCTTAGCGTGTGATGCATGGTGTAATCCGGTGGAAAATGCATCTTGAGCTTCTTCCATGCGCTTCCCCTTGTAGTAGGCGACGCCCATGTTGTTGTGTGCTCGGAAACAGTTGTCGTCCTGCTCAATGGCATCACCGAACCCGCTAATTGCTGAGTGCTGCACGTCGAGCTGGAGATACACGTTGCCTCGGTTAAAGTACGCGTCGCAATTGTATGGATGAGCCTGGATGGCCAGTGTGAAGGCCATGAGCGCATCGTCGATGTTCTGCGCATGCGCGTGATGGATCCCGTATGCGTTAAACGCCCACAGCAAAATTCTCGTGGTCAGCGTACCCTTTGGCCATCCAACTTTCACCGTCGGCTGCATGACTTCATTCAGCATGCGGGTCATTTGCTGGCTCTTCCTGTACTTGGATGTAGTCGAGTTTTCCAGCGCCTTGAGCACACGATGCTGGAACGTGATCTTTTTCAAAACACGCATGAACTTTGCCCGCAAGAGCTGCTTGGCACGAGCCTTCGCCAATTCTGCAGCCGCCTCCATGGAAGGTAGCATCGATAGAGTCGAGAAAAGACGCTGCGAGCGCGGACGTTGATCAGTTGGTTGCGGAGAAGCCGTTGACGACGTGCGTCGTTCTAGTGTACTCATATTTGACGTCCGACGCTCCATCGTACTCAAGTTCGACGTTCGCCGCTCGACACCAGGGACTGTGGACGACGCTCTTCGCTCTGCGAGTACTTGCGATAGTGGACGTAAGATCTGCTTGGGCTCACAGTCACGAAGATACTTCCGGTACTTGAACAGGTCGTCAGGACTGGCGGAGATGATAATGGTGTTGTTCTTCATCAAGTCAGACTGTGACGGAAGACCGAATCCACTGGTCAGTGATACTTCGTGCGCGGTCGTATCGTTCTTCATCTGCGCCTTCAGTTTCTCGCTGTCCAAGACCTGCGTCGCATCTGGTAGCTTGATTTGCTTGTAGTTCGGGAGGCTATTGGCTAGCGCTTGTGCTGCTCGCGTCCTGTCACCCACTCGAAAAAGGCAGTACGCCTTAGCGATGTAGGCGATGTAGTTTTCGTTGTCACGCTTCAGTGCGAGATCCAAGTCGGTCAGTGCCGCCGTGTACCTGCCTGCTTGGATGTAGGCGAACGCTCGATTCACGAACAAGGGCGAGTCTCGCTCACGTGACTGGTCATTGGCAGTGGGATCCCGTGAAGCGATTGCCGACCCGTACGACGCGACAGCGGAATCGTACTTCTCTGCACAGAAGCTCGCATACCCATGAAGAATCCAACCGTCTCTCCACTCAGACTGTAGGTGAACGACGGCGTTAGTATCCGAGAGAGCAGCTTTGAAGTTCTTGGTGAGAAGATGACACACTGCACGCTGATAGAGAGCTCGGAAATGCGCTGGAGAGAGCGAGATGACACGCTCGAAGTCTTGAACAGCATGCCCGAGAATCATGAGCTCTTGGAGAGTGCACCCACGCATGTATAATGCGTCTACATCCGCTGGGTTCTGGAAAATGGCCTCCGTGAACGACTCGACAGCCTTGCTGAGGCTACCACTCTCCAAATGACAGTATCCGATGCTTGTGTGCAGGTTTGGGTAGGTCGAGACACGGTGTCGGACGCGGTAGAAGTCAGCAAGCGCCAACACGAACAGGTTTTCTTGTGCGTAGACACACCCACGAAGAAAGAGAGCCGGCAGAAACATCGAGTGCAAGCGAAGACACTCCGTCAAGCTTCGTGTGGCCAATTGGGACTGTCCCGAGATCGTGAGCATTCGCCCGCGAAAGTAATGGACGAGGAAATGATCGGGCATGAGATCTTCTGCTTCTTGGTAGTACTCCGTAGCCCGGGTGAGAAAGCCCTTGTTGAGATGAGCGGTCTTGGCCTCTTTCATGGCCACAGGATTCGATACGAATGATGTCTTTCGAGTGAGTGCCGAGCTTGCTTTCATCTGGTCCACTGCGAGTTGGCAGTACAGATTACCAACCAAGACGCAGTTCAACAGTCGATCTTCGCGCTGTCGGGTCTCCTCCGCTGCCGCCATCTTTGACTTCTTGGTTTCTTTTGATGCCATGAGCAAGAACTGGAGATCTTGGATCGCATGGCCATATCGACGCAGATGAATCAAGCAGCTACTTCGGGCTTCGTATGCACTCGCCTGTAACACTGGGTTCTTCTTGCCAGACTGTGCGATGACCATGTTGAGATCGTTGATCGCTTGATCCCAATTGTATAACTCCATGTGTAGCATGCCCCGTTCGAGTTGTAGCTGAAGCCACTGTACACGCTTGGCTTCGTTATTGAACGATGCCTTCTCTCCTTTCTTCCCCTTTTCCCATGAAAAATGGGGCGCCATGAGCTGGAGGCAATCGGTCAGGTCGTTGATCGCCGCTGTGAAGTTCTTCTGATCTTGCATCAACCGAGCACGATGCCAGAGCGTTTCCATATCGGTCGGCAAGTAGGCGTGCGCGAGGTTGGAATCGATGAGCGCCTCGAACTTCCATTTGATCTTCTTTTCGAGCCATTTGGAGCGCTTCCCAAGACGCACGAAGCAGTTGAAGAGCTTCTCTTCCATGAAGTCTTGCTCTTTGCACTTGAAGATCTCCAAGCTCGCAAAGTTGGTGGGTGGGAGGTATGATTCTTCCATCGAGAGGATCGCCTGGAAGAATGGAATCACTTGCGAGATACTTCCACTGAGCGATAGCTTGAGCAATCCCGACTCGTAAAACTTGTCCAACATCTCTGTCGGAGACGATCCTTTCTTCGACAAAGCATATTTCACCATCGAGATCGCCGCTTCTTCCTCCTCTCGTTCTTCGCGCTCCTCTTCAGCTCGATCGCGAGCACGCTCTCGAGCACTTAACCCTCCCAAATCATCCGTAGAGGAGCCATTTCTACCTTGTTCTTTCATGCCACCATCAGTGCACGAGCTCGTGACTAGCAACGCCTCTCGTTGCACCTGAGGATTCATCAGGTGAAATGAATTCAGCCCTGCGTTGCTGAACATGTCGATCACCTCTGCAGCGTCGCTATCGAAGGCCGTTCGCGACTTCGGACGGTGTCGTCGAGCTTGGCGAAGGCTCTTCTTCAACTGACGCAATAGCTTGTACGCCGACTTGAGGTGCCCATTCAAGAGCATGATGAGCGTTCTCTGGATCAGGAGCAGCGGACTATCACCACCGCAGATCTTGTCACCTAAGACGACCGCCGCAGCCAAGTTCAAGTCTTCAACTGCCTTTTCCATCTCAATCTTGATACGTCTGGTGAGGCTTCTCCAAACGAGGCAGTAGTACTTCGCTTGTTGCATAAGATGCTGATTCCAGCGCTGCGAAAGTGACGAAGACGTACTGCCACTGCCACTCTTTGAGGTTGAAGCAGATGGGCTGCGGTCGATCAAATCGACGGCGTCCACGAAATGCTGGTTTGCCGCCGCCACGTTGAACTTCTGGAGCTCGATCATGCCAGCGAACATGTGCACACACGGATGGTTCCGATGATTTGCAATGGTAGAGCGCAGGAGATCTTGAAGTGGCTTGTCATCGTCACTGGGCTTGCTGCCATTAGTGTGCACGTCGTCGAAAACTACACCTTCCCATGGCAACAGCTCCACTGAGTGTATCTTTCCCGGCTTCCGCTTGGACTCGGGCAGCCGCCGAAAGATGTCGAGTTGAAACACCTGGGCGAAGATGTCGTCTGACTTGTTGTACCGGACCCGTTCTTCCAAATAGGTCAGCATGCCGACCTCGCTGAACGCGCGGTGCTTGGGTAGAGCTGACGGCTGACCGTTCGCCGCTTTCGACTTCGTTGGTTTTCCTCCAGCCATCGGACTGGCCACAGCGGAATGGATTATAGACGGAATGCGGTACTCGTTGGATTCCAGTGCATCATGCAAACCTTCCACCAGCTTTGTCGGTATCCACGCGATCGTCTCCACGTCAAGAAAGTCACCCAAGCAATCTCGAGCCACGTACTTCTTCAGAAAGCAAGAGTCCATACTCTCCACCAACGAGAGATCGTAGAGAAATGCGTCGAAATCGCCAGTAGCTCGGTGGATGTTGGCTCGATGGAAGTACAAGCACGCGTCCGGTCCATATCGCCATTCCATTTCGGTCAAGTGGCGCACGGCTTCGCTCAGATTCTTGGTTGAGATCTTCGCCGAATCAATCGCTTCTCCCAGTTGGTTTTTGGTGCCTGGGATGATGCAGATTGTCTGGAGATGGAAGGGCACGACGTCTGTAAACGCCCCAGTCGGCTGGAGAATCGAACAATATGTGTCGATCGCGGCCTTCAACTCCCCCTTCATCATGCACAGCCCTCCATACAGATTGACAGCACGATGGTAGTGATGGATGAGCTCTTTCGTGGTCTCTGGTGGGGCTGCCGGAGATGCCGCTTCGCCTGTCGGTGGTAAGGTCTCTTTCCACTCACTCAATGCTGAATGAATCGCATTCCGCAGCGTGTTCATCGCCTGGAGCAGCAAGATCACCGCGTCTTGGAGCTTGTTCTGGCGGATTAACGCCGCGCCTTCTCCAATCAGTGCACGGTGGTATGTGGGCGATGCGGAGCTGATGTTTTGACGACACTTCTCAAACATACTCGCCGCGATCGCGTATCGCCGCTGCGCCAATCGAAGCTCGGCGTGTTCCACGAGGTACTCTGGATCATTATTATCCGCTACGGCACAGCGTTCGAAGCACTGGTCCGCGCGCTGGAGCATGCCAAAGCGGAAGTACAAACAGCCCATGGCAAGTAGCGATTGCTGGGTAGTCCCTCCTCGGTTCGTGATGAAAAGCGTATCGTTCTCAGCCTTGGTGACCTCGCCCAGCGCGTAGTACGCCTCACTTCGCCCAGCGTACGTACAGAAGAGGAACGCGCGCTGCTGGAGCCTCTGTTGGAGACTTACTGTCGGTGTCTTGGACGGGGAGCTGGGGGAGGACCGAGCCAGCGGCGCGTCGAACACTTCCTCTCCATACCGATCGATCTCGCTGGAGAAATACTTGGCCGCAGTTGTATGGTCTTGAAGAGCGAGATACAAGTAACCGAGCTTGAAGTGGACGTGCGGTGATCGCTTGTGGAGACGCGCGAGATCCGAGTACAGATCGATGGCCTCGCCGATGCGACCGCTCAACCTGAAAGACCGATTCGTGGCTTAGAAACACCGTAGAAAAGCGGGAAAACCGCGAGAACAGGAGGGGAACGTACCACGCATACTGTGCGCAGGTGTCGATCTCAGTGGGAGAGAGCCCCGTCAAGTTCACGGCGCGCGGTGACGTGTTGCCGCTCATGATGGTGGAGGTTCTTGCGAGGTCGTTCAACTTCAACGCCAAAATGCAGCGGCGAGTTTGTCCCTCGGGGGTACTATTTCTTCTTGGCCGTATACCTTATGCGGATATAGTATTTTTAGGTAGAGTGATGGTCAACATGGACAGCGCCACCAATCGCCATGGCGAAGCAGAGACGGATTTGTCGCGAACGCAAGTGGAAGACGCAGATTTGTAGGCGACGATGCGCTGCTGTCAGTTGGTTATGGGGCCTGCGGGCACGGGAAAGGTACGAGCGTGTCTATCGCTATATGGCAGCCGCGCGGCGGTGCCATTTGGCTGCGATTCCGTGAAGAAATGGACGAAAACTGACTTGTGGATGGCGCTTTATGACAGTCCACGTACTGCAACAACATGCACGAGTTCTGCGCGGCGTCTGGACGTATGACGTACGTGGTGAACTTGGACCCAGCGGCGGACCACTTTGAATACCCAGTCGCATTCGGTGCGTTCGATTTGGATGCGATTTGTGTGTATGGGCGAGTGACTGACGAAGCGATTGGATGGATGGCGTAGACATCCGCGACTTGATCAGCGTGGAAGACGTGATGGAGGAGCTGGGCTACGGCCCGAACGGCGGGCTCGTATACTGCATGGAGTACGTATTCAGCGAGTGTTTGTGCTGGCGAGATGGTGTAGGGAGGAAGCTGACGCTAATGTGCGAGTAGGTACTTGGTCCAGAACCTTGACTGGCTGCAAGACCTCCTGACGGAATATAACGACGACGACTACTTCATCTTCGACTGCCCTGGTACGCATTTTAATGTACACCTTGTGAGCGAACGTCATGGCTCTAACGGGCGGATTTCGATGCACTGAACAGGCCAGATCGAACTGTACACGCACTTGCCAGTGATGAAGCAGCTCTGCGAGGCGCTGAAGGACTGGGGATTCTCGATCTGCGGCGTGTACCTGGTATGTGTGCGATTGGAAAAGCAGACATAGCTACCACTGTTGCTCACTGCTTTGTATACTCTTTGGTAGATCGACTCTTTATTTATTTCGGACCCCACGAAGTTCATCTCGGGCGTGCTCTGCTCGCTGTCGGCGATGGTGCAACTCGAACTGCCGCACATCAACGTGCTCACCAAGTGCGATCTCGTGGATGAGAAGGAACTGAGCAAGTACCTCGACCCATCGTCAGGCTACCTGCTTGAGAACCTGGCCAGCTCGACGGATCCAAAGTGGCGTCCACTGAGCACGGCGATTTGCAACGTGGTATGTTTACTTGCTGATTGCGGAGTCCAATCTGTAGATGTGAAGATACTGACCATGTTATGGCTGGTTCTAGATCAACGACTTCAGCATGGTTGCCTTCGTGCCGATGAACATCGCTCGCGAGGAGAGTATCGAGACTGTGCTCATGCACGTGGACCACGCGATCAACTACGGCGAAGACCTCGAACCACGCGTACGTATCAACTGTGGCGTGTTGTTGAGAGGATACCACTCACGACGTCATATTACTTACGACCACAGGAGCCGAAGGACGAAGAATACGGTGACGAGTAGAGTAACAAAGATCCCGGCAGCGAACATACAAGACGGCTCAGCTTGAGGAGTTTTCGTTTACCGGTACTTCGAAGTATGCCATTCAATGGTGGTTTCCTATTTTTGAGTCGAACTTCCGTCGTGGAGCGGCGTTTGAGCAACGTTCACAGGCATCATGGTGATTCTGAAGGAAAGCAGCGGTGGCGACAAGAGCATCGAGGAGCAGCTCCAGCTACGTCGCGTGTTTCGACGCCTCGCCTTCGAACTTCCACTGCAGCGCCTTGAAGATAAACTGCAGGTACATCTATTCGTCTTACAGTATCAGTGTTCTCGACTTCGGCTAACAGTCACAATGCCCTACCCAGAAACTCACGGAGAAGCTATGCGCCAAGCACATACCAGAGGTACCAGGAGAGGTCACTCTTGCCATAGTCGTTATGCCTTTCTAAACAGTGCTTGGCAGGGAGCGAGTACTTCCAAGAAAGTCAAGAGCCGCAGCGACTACGAGGCCAAGCACGCCTCCTACGCGTACTCGCGATCCAAATACATGGCGACGTTAGACGACGAAGCCCACAACAGCAAGGACTACGTCACATCCCGCTACCACATCGACGCGACTACTCTCCACTACGTCTTCGACCGCTTGGGGTGCACGCTTCCACACGGCCGCCAGCAACTCGAAGAGATCGTTTGGGAGATCAACGACAGTCTCGATGGCATGATCTCCTTCGAGGAGTTCGAGCGCAGCTACGTACGCTCCCGCAGCGACCGCACGGGGCTCGAACCGTCCGAGATCTTCTTCCTCACGTGCTTTCTGATGTTTGACAAGGACTGCTCCGGCAAGGTGCGTTTTCTGTTGTCAGTTGTGTCAAACTGGAACGATTGACTCATACTGGGCATCTCTGCACATATTGAACTGGATAGATCGCCCTGGACGACGCGCTCAAGATCTTGTATGGCGTGCCGCTCTCAGTCGACTGGCGTTGCTGCAATCCTAACGGATCGTCGGTGGTTTGGCTAGTTATCTCAAGTACGGAGATGCCATGGAAGATGAGATGGAGATCCACTTCGGCAAGCAATTCGATGAAGGCGCCCACTCCATCACGTTTGTTGAGGTACAGCTTCCACTACACACTGCCCGCAAACACAGCATCACAGGAGTCTCCTCACCCCGCATTTTTGCTGTGACTGTGACTGTAGTATCGCGACGCTATTCTCCAGCGAACCGCACAGCTCGTGGACCAGCATGCCGCCGTGGCCAAGACTAACAAATTCATCAAACGCACCTGAGAAAATAATACTACGGTAAGAGAAACACAGATGTGAACAAGCACAGCAATCCGAGCATGTTGGAGTGGCGGTGATTGTGATGGTGAGTAGGTTTGTATAGTGATGTGAGCAGCGTCCAGAAACTCAGGTCGATTGATGCTGAGACTTTCAGGAGCGTCGCAAATGTTTCTCAAAATAGTTGTGTGACTGTCACTGTACGGTACGTACGGCAGTTTGTTCGATGCAATTCAAGACTCCTATGCTGAGTTCAGCTTGAAGTTGAAGTGGTCAGCTGGCGCCTTTCGACCCATGAAGCAACGCCGATGAGGGAGCTTCGCACGGATGAGAAGTGGCGGCGCGAAGGAGCCAAGTGATTGGGTGATGCAGAAGCGTCACAAGGCCAAAGAACACTGGCGCCACACAACACTGAATCGAATATATATGCCGACAAAGGTTTCGAAAAAGAAACGTTCGTCGTTCATTTAGCGACTGCTTGGTACCAGATTGGGTGCCAGCAGTGGGTCGAATGAAGACCAACTTGGTCCGCTCAGGATGTGCTCTCACTGCCAGTGAGTCACTGGAGGATCCAGCCATGTGCCCACAGCTTGCTATGGATACCTCTGTGTATGGGTAGATGGCGGTGCGTTTGTGTGAGTGAGTCGAGATCGCATGCATCGCTTAGCCGGGGACTGGAACGATACGGTGTACAGTACTGTAGCGGACAAAGTTCGAAGGATGCCTCCTCAGTGTTGAGTGATTGCGAAAAGATCAGCGATTTCTTCCAGGAAATGCGAGGGTCCACACGTGCTGGATCCGTTGTGCTGTTGGTGCACCCAGCTTGGCTGAAGTTGGTGCGGCAACCCTTTCGACGACAGAGACAGCAAGGGTTGAGTGCAGTTTGGTACTGTACGATGGTGCTCCCTGCGTTTCCTCCCGGTCAGCACCACATTCTCATGTCCTTTCGAATCGAGGGGCGAGCTCCTGCCCAGCACATCTCCCAGCTTCAACGTCACATAGTCGCGTGCGTGTGAACGAGGTGATACATCCGCATGTGACGGACTGCAGCTCCTTTCGAGACTCGACTCAGGTGCAGTCGACACTGCGCACCTTTCGCCTGGGGTGAGTTACAATTGTAACCACCCAAGGGTGCTCGGTGACTGGCAGTCACCGACTGCTCCGGTTCCAAGGCATGAGATGCGATCAGCGCAATCGCGGCCAGCCGTGCTCGTTACGATCTGGTAATGGCCAGTGCACTGTGCAGCATTGCCAATCTGGTCACGCACGGGACGCTGAAGTGAAGCCATCTGAGCGGGTGCTGCGTTTGTGGCGCTGTGATTGGGTGTCGAGAATTAAATTGGACGACCCTTCATGGAGCAGCGGCGCAACTGCCGTACGGTATCACGTCAGTACGTACATACAGCGCTGTAGCTGCTTCAGAGTTCGGCGGGGAAAATGGCGGGAGATGTCGCTTCATACTGTACAGCGAAAAAAGAAGCAGAGCAAAAGACGGAAAGGAGCGTCGTCTTGCCATATCACAGAAGTCCACAACTGCCAGAGCTTCTTCTATCATCCAGTGATGGCAGCCTGGAAGGCAAACCTGGAGACAAAATCTCATATGTAATGAGACTCACACAGTCAAGCAGAGAGAAGCTGAGACTCGGCCTCACGGTGAGGTGGCAAAGCAAACCACGAAAAAGAAAATAAAGAAAATAGGAAGCACGACCAAAACCAAACCGAACGCCAACCACAACGCCAGACAAAAACTTCGACGTCTCTCTTACCAGAGTGGTCGCAGGTCGCATCTGTGCGACTGCTGCACTGGAGCCAAACAAAACTCCAAAACCCTAAAACGACCGTGGAGATGGGCTAGAACAGAACCGCAAATTGGGAAGTGGAAAAAAAGGCCGGCTCACAGTCTGAGTGTGAGTCTGTCTGAGTCCTGCAGTACAGTATCGTGGCGCTCTTCAAAGTGAAGAGCGCTGGACATTTGATGGAACTTCTCAGTAGAAGCGCAGTGTACAGTATGGGCCAACGCCAGGGGCGAAAGGGAGGCGATTTTTGTATTGCTCCTCCCTCTCCTCTCATCTCTGCCCCGCGCTCGTAATTCGCGAGCCAAAAGTTCGGCCAGAAATCGAGCGGAACCTCAGCGCACAAACCGCGCTTCCTCAGATCGGATCATTTCCGAATCCGCGTTGTCGCACCCAATTGGCCGTGTTTGTTTTCCAGTCCCAAGTCCAATTTTTCCAACCCAACTGAAGTGAACTTTGGGGAGGAGCTCAGTTCTATTCAACCCATTCACGCAAAAGAAAACATGGTGACGGACAGCACGCCAATGTGGCATGTGGGCGGCGACGGCGAGCCGCAGAGCGCGGTGGTGGCACGCGACCAGCGCGTGGCGCTGCAGGTGGAGCAGATCGCGCAGTACTGGCAGCGCTGCAATCGGCTCTCGAGCACCAAGCTCAGCCATAGCCACTCGGCCTCGGACACGCTGGTGAGCGATGAGGATGACGAAGATGAAGAGGACGAGGAAGATGACGAGGAAGATGCGGAGTACGAGTATGAAGAGGGCGACTGCAGCGAGTACGACGTGCGGTACGGCCACTACAGTCGGCGGTCGTCGCGCGGCACGCCATTTGTATCCGGGCTGCCGTTTCTGTGTGGGAACTGCGGCGTGTCGTTTTTCTCGCTACGGTCTGTGGAACACGAAGACGACTGCTATTGCTCGGGCGAGTGCAAGTGGAGTGTGATCATGTACCAGGAGATGGACCGCCGCATGCACTCGATGCGATCCAGCCGCGCGCGCGCTGCCCACCCGATGATATAAATCGCATGCTTCTCCGAGACACCGTCCCCAGTGCAGTCGTCAATGTCAGTCGCCTATCTCGTGCCGTTGATTTCTACAAGAACCCAAGGTGGAAAGTCTAGAGTGTACACTACTGCTGCACAACACCACAGCCTCATGGCTCCTCAGTCGGTCGGGTGCCCGCCCATCCAGTGTCTTCCTGTTGGTGCCAAGTCCGCCGTGCTGCAACGGAGCAACGCGTCCCATCTATTCACCAACGTGTGATGTGAAACCGTGTTCGTGCCGAGCCTGCTGATTGTTCAGACCGAGCTGTACTCGACAAGCTACATGTCAACAAGTATCTATCTATCTACGTCTAATATTTATACATACAGCAATCCATTCCCCCACACCACTCTCTAGCTGTCATCACCTAGTGAACCGGCACCGCTCGCAAGCTCTGAGCTGAGCTTGAAGCTCACGAGGTCCGAAGGGGATGCGGTGCCTGGAAGCGCACGCCTGCCCTGATCACAGCAGAAATCGACTGGCTCGCAAGCAGCGAGCTCCTCAACTCACCTGCGAGTTGATTTGAAGAGCGGTCATGAATCAGGATCCCACCGCCGCCGAATCAGCCGATGCTTTTCTTCCCGCACACTTCCGGTTCAGGCAACGCCGCCCGATCTTCAAGGCTGTCTTGGCTCACGGTTAACTCCACGTACAGAATTCGAACACGCAGACATTCACGACCTCGCCGAGCAACTCTTCCAGGCTGCGCATTACTTGCGCAGTGCACTGTGCTGCACACGTTGCACAGTATGCTCGACACAGTCTGTGTCGAGCTTTTTTTAAAACAATCCTTCTCCTGGAGGCAGGCGGTTCGTCCAAGTTTTCGCTCTGAACTTGGACTGGCCTCCACTC
The DNA here is from genome assembly GCA_023337615.1 of Pythium brachiatum. Taxonomy (NCBI): domain Eukaryota; phylum Oomycota; class Peronosporomycetes; order Pythiales; family Pythiaceae; genus Pythium; species Pythium brachiatum. Next base: position 7,163 of record JAADXI010000321.1, on the reverse strand, counting down.
CACAATCGGACCTGCCGATCCGACAGTGACTGCATGCACGCGCGCGTCGCTGTACGAGTCGGAAAGACGCCAAGTCGTGTGTGGCGTCGTGGGAGAAGATCCCACGCACGTCAGTCGCTGCTTCAAGCGCCATCTCCATCGGAATCTTTCGAAAACTGTTCGCCAGGATCCTGTCCCGCGAGGGGGCGCACGCACTCTTCGTTTTCAGAGGGACCTCCCCTCTGTTTACAAACCAAATGCAAACGAATTTCCTGCCTCTACCGACAGGTCATTCTAGCGGGGTAATGTAGGTCAGATATCTATCATAGTGACATCCGCTTCAAGCCAAACAAAATGGAGTGGATCAATTCGTTCAGATTGGCGACGGTGGCTTCCTACCTCGCGTTCTGTATGCGCTTACGCTGCCATCATCACCGCATGAGGCAGTCACCAGTCCTGGCTGTTGGAGTCCCTGAAGAGAAGCAGAGACCACGCGTTTATTCGTCGTCGTCGTCGTCCGCCATCTCCTCGTCCTCGATCGCCTGCTTCGCCCACTTGTCGACCTCGTCGCGGAGGTTGTCCGGTACGAGGCGGTGCTGCCACTTGGACTCCTCACACAGCCAGCTCAGCTCGAGCTCAAATGGGTGTCGCACTTCGTCGTGGAGCGTGTGCAAGCTAATCCATAATAAAACTGTGAGTATCAAGGCGCTGGAAGACGTCGGTAGGAGACAGTCAACGTACATCTTGGCGACGTATTTCATGGCTTCACGGCACGTCATGTCAAAGAGCTTGTACTTCTCGATCTCTGTCTTGGCCGCCTGCTGGCCCTTGCCGATCGCACAGCCACGGTAGCTCTACAGATCCCAAAGCCACACAACACCGTCAGACTCATATCCTCACACTATGCACGTGCAGGGAACGTACGTTGGTGACTCCCGATGGCTCGATCAGGTGCAGCGTGGTCTTCTTTTCATCAGCATCGTAACCAGCGAGGATGATCGACGCGCCGAACGGACGCACCGAGCCGTACAGCGTGTAGTAGTGGACGTACTGGCCCATGCGCTCGGCCAACACGTGCGGTGGCACTTCGCTGCCGTAGTTCTTCTTGTAGCCCAGCGCCTCTTCGCGCGAGCGGTTCACGAGCTGGCGGCCATCAGCGACAAGACCAGCCATCGAGAGACCGATGTGGCGGTCGATAGCGTAAATGCGGCGGTGCGTGCCTGGCACGAGCATCTTCGACACGAGCGTCTTCTCCACAGCCATGATCACACCATCCTTGCACTTGATCGCAATCGTCGTGCTGTGTGGATCACAAATACCATGAAAATTCATGAGTCCCAGCGTCCGTATCCATGCTAACACGAACGATCGCGCGCGTCGTACCCGCTGTTCTCCACGGCCTTCTTGGCGTATTCGACCTGGAAGAGACGGCCTTCAGGCGAGAACGTGCCCGACGACCAATCATACTACACACATACCATCAAGGAGCACAGTCAGTGTCATTGCGACCATCGCGCCGCCATAATGCAACCAGTATCCACGTACACCTGCGCCAGTGCTGCTCATGTTGTTGACTTCCTTTCTGTTCAGCGCCACACAGCAAGATCCACACATAGCCACACGTCAGCACCACATAAACATCACCCTCTCCGCTATCAACTGCAAGTCATCATGCAGCTATTTCTTTTAGCAGACACGCACATACCGAGTGGAATGCGGACTTCCTGGATGCCACTTGCGGAGCTTCGGCGGATTTCCTTCACAACCTTCTCGAGTGGGAAAAAGCTCCCCCAGCAAGGATCTATTCAACGAATGTTGCACGAAGGTCGCATGAAGAAGCTTTATACCGGTTTTGGTACCATAACACCATCACTCCTGCCAGGAGAGAAGATCATATCCGTTACGAACTGAATGTAGCCATGATAGTGAAACTAAGCCAAGCTAACCGATCTAGTTCATCTGGTTGAGTGCGCTGGTGAAGATCTTCTTGAACGTGCGGGGCAAGTCGGTGGTGTCGAGGCACACGTGACCCCGGCCGCTGGGCAGCTCCTTGAGGATGCGGTCAGCTTCATCAGCGAACGAGGCGATGAAGATCGCATGGGCCTTCACACGAGGGTCGGTAACCAGCTTACGGCCGAGACGCTTGGGGCTGATACCGTAGCGTTCCAGGTTGGCGTCGCTCACGACGAACACGTAGTAGTCGTCGCCGTCCTGCTCCACCACACGCGCCACAGCTTGATCAATAGCTTCGACGGTGTGGTCTCCACTCATACAGTACTGAGTGTGCGCGACCATCCGCTGGAGCACCTTGAGTCTCTCCTTGCGGTTCGCTGGTGCCTCGCCAAAGTTGACAAACGGGATCTCGGGCGAATCGCCACTGTGGCCCATGATGCAGTAGTCCAGCTTGGACTCAAAGCCAGCGAAGCTCTCCATGATCATGAGCGAGGTCTCGAGGACACGCTCCAGGCGACCGTCCTGGCCGTTGAAGCGGTACATGCTTCCACTCACATCCATGACGAAGAGCAGACGCTTCGGCTTGGTCTGGTGCATCGTGTGGAACGGGGAGTCGCTCGTTCCACGGCGTTTGAACACGAGTCGTTCTCCAGTCACACCGTCCACGAGCTTAGCGTCATCCAGCTCTCCGCTAGACTGGTGCTTGATCCAGCTTCGCTCTTGGGAATAAGACTCGAGGTTGTCCAGGATCGAGCGCAGCTGGGAGCTTTCGTGCTCCACACGCGAGAAGTACGCCTGGTACGTATCCCATTCCTTCTCAGTCATGTCGATCTCCTGCAGTTTCTCAGCGAGCGCCTCCTCAGCCATAGCGCGAGCCTTGGCTCTAGCCTCCGCGGACACCTCATCCTTCTTCTCTTGGGAGATCTGGTGCACCTTGTGGCCTTTGTCCAAACGGTACGGACCGCCACGACCGCCAAGGCCTGCAGTATCCGAGCCACCAGAGCCGCCTGCCCACGTGTTGCCACCGACGTGTGGCTCGTTCTTTGGATCTTCCTTGCCGTGCTTTGGTGCGTCCAGTCCTGTCTTAGGAATCGACTCGGGCGATCCGACCGCGGTGCCATCGACCTTCATTTGCAGTCGGTCACCAGCACCAACCCCAAACATTTGCTTCCACAGCTCGAGCTCGTTCTCGATCGTGTCTGGGTCCAGCTGCCAGACACGCAGTTGTCCTTCTTCTTCGAGCGTCGCCAAGTGCTTTCCATCAGCCAGTGCTGCTGCGCTGACCACGCGTGGCAAGTTAGAGAGAGGATTCGAATAGCTTCGGCGTGGCTTCTTTCCATCGTCTGATTCTTCACCAGCATCAGCAGCTCTCAAGACGATGGTCTTGGTCGTCTTGCTCGCTGGATGAGTGATCTCCATATCCACAACGGCTTCGTCCGCCTTGGTGTTGACGATCGCTTCACCGCCGTTCACAGTCCACGCACCATTGATACCCCAACGACCTTCATCTGCTGGACGCATCGAGCTACGAACTCGACTTGCTGCCTCACGAGACTCACCGCTTTCAATCAGCTGCAGATAGGCTTCTGGGTGCACTGCTGAATACGCGGCAGGCGAGCCAGTCGCTGACGAACCGGACGGGAAGATGGAGTAGCTTGTGTCTAGCGTACCGTCCTCGTCCTTCGAGATGGTTGCTTCTTGGATCACAAACTGAGATTCTTCGACTTGACGCGCAATAGTGATGAGCTTGGTGTTGTCTGCCGTACGAACGAGCCACTTGTTGGCTTCAACCGCCTCGACATTCACGATATTCTCCACGCCGTCTGGAAGCGCACCAGCCAGGTCGATCGACACGAACTTGTTGGCACTGAAATCGATGAACTGGACCATGGAACCGCCGTGCTGGAAGCGCACAACCACGCCTGGATTTGACGTCGCGTCAGTTGGAGCGACCTTCCAGCTTGCACTTGATCCTGCTCCACCACCCAGCCACTGCGTGAACGGGTTCTGCTTGCGTCGCTTGCCGCCACCGCTCGCATCAGCATTGTGGATCCGCCCATCAAGCGCTCCGTCGGGGAGCGTGAAGCACTCGGCGCGTCCGTCGGAATTGTTGGTAGGGTTGATGATGAGGCTGAGTCCAGTAGAAGGCACGAACACTCCGACCTCTTGCTTCTCAGGCATGCTGAGGAAGATGGGATTGGTCTCCCACTGCATGTACTCTCCTTCAATCTCTAGCAACCTGTGAGAACTACTCACACGAAAACACCCACGTTTACATGTAGATGGTGGATGCCATTTCGTGTATGCACGACGTACCGTTCGGTCGACTCGAAGTTCGAAAACGAATGAAGCATCATCGGGCTCTTTGTCAATACTGGCAGGACAAGTTAGAAAATAGAGCACACACGAAGACCAGTAGCGATACAACTTACCGTGGACCGAGTTGTCTGGGAAGACGGCCATCGCATGGGCCTTTTGCTTCCTGTTCCCCTTCAGCGGAACTCGGAACGACGCGATTTCTTCAGTAAAGTGTTGTGTACGGTGTTGTTGCACTGGAAATGATCTGGTCGTTGCGGGGTCCAGATAGATCTTCCGTCTGGGAAGAGCAGTGTGGAACGCGTACGCTGGTTGCTTGCTCTTGGATCCCACTTCCACGACAACGGCGTCGCTACTCGACTTCCATGTCCACGTTTCCGTCGGTTGAAAGTCTGGCAGTGGCTTGGACTCAGCGAGACGAACTTCCATTTGCACTCGTTCACCGGAGACCGATGAGAGGGGAATACCATGGCTACATAGGCATAAGAAGCAAGATACCCACAGAGAGAGAACACAGCGCTCTATTAGTCGATGGAGTTCGTATCTGGGTTGGCCTGGGTTACGCCAGGCCATGGCTGCACTCAAAATGTAAGCAAGACAAGGCATGAGATGCCATGCCAGCGGAGCAGAATACCATGCACATAGTCAATCAAGCCACGTACCGCAAGAAGACGTCCGAGAGCTGCTTGCGAAGGTTCTTGTCGTAAGCATCGAAAGCGAGCACGTTTTCCTGTAGTCCACAGCAACATCAGATACAAAGACCATCCGTGAAGCCAGTGGATTGGCTCACGTACCAACACGGAAGTCACGCCGTCTCCTGGGAACAATTCCAAGTGCTTCGCGACTGCGACAGCCTCACGCGTCGAGTACGGGTACGTGATTGTGCCATTGTCGACGAGCTCACGCAGCTCAGCGAACGCGCGGCAGATACGGTGGAGAATATCCACTGGAACATTCGGCGCGTAGGCTTGAAGCAGAGCAAGCTCGGACACCTCATCGGGATTGTCAATAGCACTACAGCAGAGCGGCGTTGTTAGAATCAGCCACGTGGGAGGCAGCGAATAAACAGCAAATTGACGCACTGGCTGGCGAAAACGTCACCAATTTCGCGGAAGAAGTTGTTCCCCAAGAATGGGAAGCCCGGGCGGTTGGCCAACACGAGCATGCGGAAGTCTGGGTGGAGCTCAATGATGTTCTCACGATCGTGCCACTCCTCGATCGCGACCTTGTTTGGGTCGATCAACCGCACTCCGTTGCCCTGTAAGATCCAGTACGAACGTTAGCATATCCCGCAGCTTGGTTTGTCTTCCACCGTTTGTGTAGATACTCACGAGCAACATCTCTCCGTCTTCAATGAGGCCCTTGAGAACACACACGACCTCAAGAGGCGCCTTGTCTGCCTCATCGACGACAAGGGTACGGCCAGTCTTCGCCGCTCGCACCAGCGGGGAGTCTTCCCAGACGATTTTGCCGCCGGTGAGCGTGGGTACGAGAGTCAGCGTCTGGACGGTGGTCTAGGGAAATACACAGCTATCAGAGACTCGGTACGCGCCATGCAGCATAATGCGGATACTTACATCTCGGTGGAGCTGAATATACTCGCGTTCTTGCTGCAAAAGCTGTAACAATCGGTCAGCCAGCTTGTTCTTGCCCACGCCCTGGTTGCCGATCAGGAGCATGTGCTTCTGCCCAGCGACCACATCTTGAAGCATGTCTTTCATGGTCTTGGTGTGCTTTGGGATGTCGAAATAGTGTGGCTGAGGCACGAGCTCTGGGTTCTGCGGCGTTTGCATCGGATGAGAAACGTCTCCGATGAAAAGACGGCCGTCTTCTTGGCGAATCGTGTCAGCGGCGTAGGCGTCCGAAGCCTCCAACTTCTTGGCTGGAGCTCCACACTCTGTCAGCAGTTTATCCACGAGCCTCGTGCATGATGCTGGAAGGAATTGAGTCATCAACGTGTCGTGCATGAGCGGCCGAAGATCCTGAAGGGACTGCAGCGGGAAGGCGTTCAACCGACGGCACACGCGCAGAAGCTGGCGCAGCGACAGATTCAGCGACTGGTACTCGGTGTCCGTGCTGTCCTGCTTCGTCTGTGCTAGTCGCTCTGCGAACGACAAGACCATCCTGTACAGCAAACCCGTCAGTAACGCTCATTCTACAGCAGATCCTTGCGGGGGCGACGTACTGCGTTGTTTCTTCTGGTAGTTTTGGGTAGAGCGTTCGCACAATGCGGTCCTGATGGGCCTTGCTCAGAGTAGGCAACGCGTGGAACGTGAACATCGCAATGCTATCGGAGTTGAGCCATGCTGAGGTCGTGTCGCGTCTAGACGCAGCCATCGCTGCAGCGTTTTTCGATGAGGTTGGAGGCTCGGATTCTGCAATCGCAATGATACGGAACGATGGATGGATCGGGTGAATGTTTGGCAGATCGACGACGGACGGATCGCGTGCTTGCTCTTCTCGAAGAACTTCATCGTACTTGTGCTGGGCCAGAAGCTTCGTTCCGTCCGCCAAATCGATCTCTCGGTCTTGCACAAGTCGCTGCAGAACACCAAGGCTGTCGCTGCCAAGGCGGTGGACACCATCCAGGATGGCCAAGTGGCCACGGCGAGCGGCGTGGACCAGCGGGCTGTCTTCCCAACGGGTGTTTCCATTGTTGTCGTTCGATCGACGCTGCAAGAGATCACGTGCCGTCATATCCTTGAACAAGCTGAACAACTCGGTCGCGTACCCCAAGCGATGCGCAAACAGACGTGCAACGTCCGACTTGCCACTGCCCTTTGGTCCCATGATACACATATCGGAGCCCACAGCGTGGTCCTGGATCATGTCCATGAGCACTTGCGAGTGCATCTCGGTCTCCACAAAGCCCTTCAGTGCATCCGTGTGGGCCTTCGCTGAGCCTGATGGCACTG